>SNQJ01S0150199.1:4762-28274 GCA_010110895.2 Picea sitchensis | reverse complement strand
GTTTAGATGTTGCATTGGTTTTGTCACCATGCAACATTGGGATCATCACCATCTCACTACTCTTTGTTCAGTCAGTTAACTGAAGACTAATTGACTTTTATTCCACTGAAAAATACTCACAAGGTAGTAGATGTTGTTGATATTTTCATAAGGTAAGTGGCACGATTGCACGAAATTCCTAAAACGATTGTGTCCGACAGAGACCCAAAATTCACCTCGAAATTCTGGAAAGGATTGTTCAAAGGATTCGGAACGAATATGAACTTTAGTACAACTTATAATCCCGAGTCTGATGGACAGACAGAGAGGGTGAACATAGTAATAGAAGAGATACTGAGAATGTATGTGATGGACAAACCATCAAGATGGGAAGACTACCTGCACTTGGTAGAATTCCCCTACAACATTGGGTATCATGCCTCGTTGAAGATGAGCCCATTTGAAGTACTTTATGGAAGAAAGTGAAATACTCTAGTGAGATGGGATAATCCAATTGATAGAACAGTAGTTGGGCCAGAGTTGCTCAAGGAGAGGGAGGACCAAATGATAAAAATTAAGTAGAATTTGAAAGTTGCCTAGGAAAGGAAGAAAAGTTATGCTGATAAGAACAGAACCCACAGAGATTTCAAAGTGGGTGATCATGTTTTCCTGAAAGTGAAAGCTAACAGGAGTTCCATGAAGCTGGGAAGTTGTGCCAAGTTGGCAGCCAGATTTCGTGGGCCATTTGAAATCCTAGTTGCATATATGCTTGCATTACCTTCATCCATGACTATACATAATGTGTTTCATGTTTCATTGCTTAAGAAATATATACCAGATGCTAATCATGTTATCGATTGGAATATAATTCAAGTGGTGGAACGAGAAGGTGTCCTAGAAGTGCATCTTGTGCGCATATTGGACAGGAAAAACAAACAGCTCAAGAATCAAGCTATAGGTCTTGTAAAGGTCCAGTGGACCTGGTACGATCCCGAGGACACAACATGGGAATATGAAGATGCTATGCGGGTAGAATACCTGCATCTTTTTGAATATTTTGGAAATCTTGCGAATACTGTGTGAAAGTTTCACTAAGGACAGTGCAAAAATAAGGGAAGGGGATTGTAATACCCAAAGGACGTGCCCCAATTGTATTATGAATTGTAATTTTGTTTTATAGGCTGGTGAGCCAAGTATATATAATCTAGTGGGCTTATGTGTTATTTAGGCTAGGGAGCCTAAGTGTTGAGGGCCAGGAGCCTGATTTTTGTACATGTAATTATGCACAATATTAATACAAAAACATCTCTGTGTGTGGACCAACCACGATGAATGATTGATGGGGGACTAAGCTTCCACAAAGTCTGGGTAAGTGAGAGGAGGCTGAAAGGTTAGAAGAGGGGCTAAGATTGAGGGCTTAAGTCCTTGGGAATAATAATTAAATATTATTCCAAAGATGTGAAAATGTATATGTTTTATCCTAAGTTCCTGGAAGTGGAACATATGCAATATGGGAAACATGCAGCCCCAGGGAGACAGGTGTCGACCTGGGTGCATGCAGATAAAACTAGAGAAGTAATCTGTGTTGGGGGTTTTTCCTTCATTCCTCGATCTACCACCTAAGTCCGGGGGGGTTAGTCCTCCATTCTTTTGTGGGTTGACTGAACCGTGTGACCTCTGTGTTGGAGTGCGACATACCTCATGCATCTATGAAATCTAAAACCATGAAACCCAATGGTAAACCTGTGGACTGAGCCAAGTCTCTTGTGTGACCGTTGAACCCTAGGTGTACCGTAATAATCCATGACGTGTGTGTTTTAACTGTGGATTGTTGTGGTCATGCAGTCCCTTGGCTAAGTGTAATTGGCTACTATCATCTGTCCTCTGCTGAGTCTTACTGTTGTTCTCCTTGTGCTGGAATGAAATTGAAGAATAGGTTGCCTGGCCTTTGTATACAACTCTCTCTCCAGGTGAGAGATGTGGTTGAGGTTGAAGAAGTAGGTTGTCAAACCCGTGGGTGACTCTCTCCAGGTGAGAGAGTGCATGGATGAAGGAAAGAGCTCTTGGAAGGAACCCTGTAGCTTCCACATAACTCAGAGATTTCCAGTCCAATCTGTTGTTGAAGCCCAAGGCAAGGGAGGTTAGCAGTCGAAGTACTGTCTAGGTGATAGAGAAGGTGTATACCCCTGGGGTGGGACATGCATGTGGGGAAGGAGAGTCTGTGGGAAGTGGGCATAAGTGGTTCCTGGGAGAGAATCCTTCTTCTTTTACTTGTATTCTTCCTGTAAACCTTACCTAGCCTAGGATTCCTTACTCGGTGGAGCTTAGTCCCAGCTCGAGGGTGACCTACTGCTGAGCATGATAAGCAACGTGGTCTAAGGCTGGGAGGTTTGTGGAAGGTCTACACATAGTTGGTGGTGCATGAAATTTTCAAAGATAAGTGTCACTATGGTTTGTAATTTTGTAATTAATTAAATTGCATACCTGTGATTCTTGCAATGTTATCACGTATTTTGTTGTGCATATGAATTATTGTTATTTCCATTAACTCTGAAATGTTAGCATTAATTCTGTGTTTAACTTTAATTAAGCGTTTTAAGTTCATTACAATGCATAATGTGTTACATAAGTGTTTTTCCACGTAGTAGTGTTGGTCGACCGTGGGGTTGATGGTCGGGGGCGTTACACCTGTTGCTGAAATATTCTAAGCAACAACGTCTATGAATGGGAGGAGTGTCTGACTCACGCACACAGTTGGTGACTTTCATAAAAGATAAGTGTTCTTGTATGCTTGTTTGTTACTGCATGCTTATTCATTTGTATCTGTTATGGTATATTACTTTCCTAGTGTTGCATATTCATATTAGTTGTTATTATATTAATATTGGCTATTTTGTAAGTGAGATGTGAGTATTTAGCATAATATTTGTATATGTTGAGTATGCTAGTTTATAAGTAACTTGTATGTTAAGATAGTTCTATTAAATGGTCGTGAACTTCCTGAGAGAGGTTATAATTTCCAAGCACGCGGAAAGTGGTCCATATTTACAAGTGACTGTTGTTTCTATGTACGTTGGAGCATAGTCTACGCACACAGGAAAGTAAGACATGCAAGTGGAATCTAAACCATTATGTGTGTTGTGGTATTCAAATTCTCTGTATGTTTATACATGTAGTAGTGTTCGCATGTTGGAGTGGTCTTATGTTTTGTAACATCTGGGTGCCCAGTGTGCATGAGTGTACAATTATTTTTTAAGTTACTTCTATTGTTATAATCTGTATAAATAGGAGGAATTGAGATGTGGCACTAACCAATTTTGGTTATGCATACTTCCTCGAGTGATTCCCCAGAGTCTGAATGTTAAATGCAGACTAATTTTCTTGAGGCAACGTTTCTCATAAATAAGTTGGGGACATTACTTGAGGTATCGGAATTGAATTTTAGAGAGTTTGTGTTATGGGTCTCATCCTAGGAGACTCGGGACATTGCAACCAAAGACTTCAATATATAATACATCTATGATTGGGAAAAGGAAAACAGCCCGACAAGTTGAAAATGTTCCCAGCATTAAAAAACTATGTGTGTGGGTGCTACATGCTAAAACTTTACTTCAAGAAAGTATGCATAGAGCACTGCAACTCATAACAAAAGTAATCAAATAACAAAATGCATTAACTCACAGGTATTAGCATTTAAATGKGATTTTTATTATGCTCAAGAGAAAATTATAAAGGGGTGATAAATACACARAATATGTGTATTGTTACTCACTCACATTAMAAAATTGCAGAGGCCAAGGATTAGAGACACCTTCGCTTAGAGTTTAGGCATATTAACTCCTTCATCCACCCAACTTTAACCTTCGCTTAGAGTTTAGGCATATTAACTCCTTCATCCACCCAACTTTAAGCAAGCTTCCTTCTTCAAGCTCTAAATTATGTTACTATCATTCCCTATTTCTCCTTGCATATCCCCCCTTGTTTTTTCCCTCTTCTCCACAACCTTCATTATTTTAAAGTGATATCTTTGGAAGGCCAACCATCACATGGTTCGTTTCCACTTCTAATTTTTCCAAAAAAGAAAAAATGAAATGAAAAAAATAATTACAAGTTTATTACAATTTTACAAAATAATTTAGGCAAGGTTACAATTCAGATCACACCTCCCCATTTGCAAGATTTTGGTCCCCAAAAGATTCAACTACTTCAATTTTCTTCTTCTCCTATCGTCAAGAAGACTCCAACAAATATAAAAGAAAGGATGCATCCATCGTAGGATGGAAGATAAGAGTTGAGTATATTCTACCTTTGGTATAACCCTGTTGTACTTCTCATGGTTTTGGATGACATTCATTGCTACAATAGGTTGTTGGACTACCACTAATCCTTGGGTTTTAAGTTATAACAACTCATATTTCCCCTTGACCTAGAATCTCCAAGATTTCTTCATGGTCGTCTGGTTCTTGGGATGGAGTTCTGGCTAAAGCCTCCAACATTTGGCCTCCTAATGTCGAGACAATTTGTGATACTAGCAATAGTTCCTACATGGGTTGCTTGGCCTTATAGATCAAGTGGAAAAAATTACTATCCTTATGACCCCTTTTATTGCAACAAAAACAAATTATGCCATACCTCTTCATTTTGTGATGATGCTTGCTATCTTGGTTTTTTGTTCCCCTAAGATTTGGAGCAATTATGTATGGAAGGATCATCTCTTTGCTACCCTCTTCCAAGCTTCTACAAGCATATTTGAGTGGCTTGTTGCACATGGCTTCTTTTCTGGTTCCTTTTTCCTTGATGAAAGTGGTTTGAGTTGCACTTGTGCTAGCTTCTTTTCCACTGAATCCAAATCGTTCAAGATTGGGCCTCTGCTAAGCTACAATGGGAATAAAAATCCCTTGGCATTCCTTGTATAGCCCTTGGTCATCATAGCTCATTCTACTCATGATCTTGGAACCAATGGCTCTAGTGTGCTTCTTAAAGTCACCAAGGGTATTGAAAGGTGAGTTTACCATGTTTTTCTTTGTCATGGTACTAGCTTCGATAGTGGCAATGGAAGAGGATTTCTTAGTCTCTTGGAAAACTTCTTTCAGCTTCTTCAAGGCATCTTCCTTCGCTTCCAAGTTGTGGTATATGTGAGAAGTGACCTCAATGAACCTCTCCTCTTTCCAATTATCCATCTCAATGAATTTCTCCCCCAACTGCAAGAGCTACAATATGCTCTCGTCTAATTCTTCCCTCATGGTGATGAAGGATTCTTGGCACTTGACAAGCTCTTTCTATAGCTCATCTACTCTTTGTCTCCAATAATGACTTTATTCTTGGATATAGCTGTTGAATTCTCTCAAATATTCCAACTTCTCTTTATTCAAAGGTTTTCCCATGGAAAAATTTTCAATGTCTTTGGAGAACTTGTTCTAATACCATCTGATCCATAAATGGTATGCCTATGGCCTATCCATATCACCAACATGGATACTTCTATGGAATAAAATTCTACTTTCTATCTTGATCTTCTTTGACTAGTTGTAAGTCCTACAATATGTTGGTAAATAGTCACATCGACCAAAATATGGACTAGTCGATGTTACACATGAAATTTTCACACCTAGGTACCTCTCCCTAAGTGTCGTAAGTGTCATATAAGTGTCTCATACACCTTGACACCGTGGAATAACCCATGTCACAATCCCTAGACAATGTGGAGGAGGGATATATTACATGAAGGAAAAAATACCAAGTGCACATGAATTATCATTAATACTCATGAAAAAGAAATTAATTAAGTGTGAGAATCCACCTCACATTTGGTTTCCTATTTTTAGGGAAGGTGGCGGATCTCATGGATGGTTGCAATATTTCCTCCTTAAAATCCTTGAGAGATATCTCTTCCCTAAAATCCTTAAGAAACATTTTCTCCCTAAATATATTTCAGATCCCTTTTTAGTGGATCTGATGAATGATCCTCCCCATGGTGGTTAAGCCTCCAAATCCTATATAATGAGGGTTTTCTATGGAGATGGGGAGGATAGAGGATTTTAGAGATACCAAACTTATGATATCATAAGAATGGTGGAGATTTTAGGTATCAAACCTATGGTCTTAGGTGAATGATTTAGGATATCAAACCTATGATTTTGGGAGCTTTGTGCAAGGGTTGGATGAGGAGGACTTGGGGAAGTTGTTGCAGCTGCATCTAGAGTCTGTAAATTTTTCTTAAAGAGTTATCATTAATAGATTGCTTGGACTATTTCCTTATAACCTATGTCTCTTTAAATATGTTTGTATTATTGATGGATTTGATTGGAATAATCTTATAGAGTAGAGTAAGAGTTCTTTGTCTCGTTTTCCATTGCATTGCAGGTGTCAAACAATGCTAAGGAGCTCAGAGAACAAGCTAAAGTTGGAGCAGTGAGAAAAAACATTGGACTAAGGTGCATCACACTTTCTTCCTTCTCCTTCACTCTCTGATTAGTTAGTTAGATTCAAAGGAATGTTAGTGTCCAATGTTAGCATGTTTTCTTTTTTGGTATATGGGTCTAGAATCCAAGAGGATATTCACCCGTCCGCAGGGGAATTTTCCTACAACAAAAATTGGCGACTCCACTAGGGAGTGACATCAATTTGTCTTTAATTGGATTGTCCCTACAATTTTACCACCTTTTCAATCAGTTTTACTATTTTTTTATGATCCATTACCTTTTTCCCATCTTCCCTAGCAATTTCACCAATTTCTGTGAATTTTGGGTGAGTTTTTCTTCTTCTTTTTTCTTGTTTTGAGTTTCTGGGAAGGGTTGCACTCCCTTGTAGGACATATTAGAGCGTTGATCTCTAATCAACGCTCCTCTACAATTATTTATGGAGCGTTGTAGCACTCTGTGCCCTTGATTTAGGGAGCGTTGATCTCCTTTTTTGATGCTTTCTACCATTTTCTACTCAATGTTTTCCAACCTGTTTCACAGAGGTCCTTTATAGGGTGTACACTTTGGTTTGTGAAGTTGTTTGGGTTGATATTTGATACTTATCACTTCCTATTGTCATGTTTTGGGCTTGAAACTTTTTTAGAAATGTGAAATTTCCCTTTCTAGCTGCTTGTTTTGTCGAGACAATTTGAGTATTTTCTCTTTCTCCCTGTCTTTTTCTTGGATTATTCTATTCATTTACTTGTACTACTTGAATGTTTGTCAGTTGTTGAATCCTTGATTGAGTTCTTGTTAGAACAAGTTTCTACTTGTTTTCTTTCATACCTCACCACTTTGAGTGCACTTTGTTTGATTGTTTTTTCTCCATAGTTCTTTGTCTCCAACTTAGATCTCTTTCATCTCAAAGTGAAAAAGAAAAAAGTTTGCATATTGCCTTGCATAGTTAATCAAACGAAGAAATTTTGCATTCGTTAGGAAGTTTGCTTTGGTTTTTGATTGGAAAAAGAGCTAGTTTTGCATATGAATTTCAATTTTCAGAAATGTTTTCTTGATAGTGTGGCATCGCATTGATCTCATAATTGAAAATTGCATTTTTTTGAGTTTTTTCTTATGATTAAGAAGAATATAAATATTCTCCTTCCCATACATAGAATTCATTGAAAGAAATAATTGCATATCATTCTTTTGCATTCTATTGGAGTCGAGTCTCTTACACATCATCGGTTTCATCTCCATGAACCCTTTGAGTTAAAATCCATTAAAATAAACCACGTGCTAATAAAATCAATTCAAATATTTTATTTTTAGCACACCAACTGTAGCTTAGGATTAGAGTCTTTGGACTAGGTAAAGTGAGTAAATTTTCCAAGACTACTGAAGAGACTGTAGAACATTAAAGAGCATTTAAATCCAACTTTCATATAATCATAGTTGGGAACCCCCTCTCACACAGGGGATAAACAAGTGGTCGTGTGTGGAAGAGAAGCAGAGACTACCCCTCATCCATCGCATATTGGGGGATATTCTTGAGAAACCATTGGTTTCATTTGGTCTTGGTGCTTCATGAACTCTGAATCTGTTCGGGGTCCTATGGAGTCCTACCGATCCACTTGTCTTCAGTTCTCTTGAAGTGCTTTAGACATTGATATCATTCCCATACGTTCGGTCCCAACTGTCGACTGTATCCCACCGGTGGCTGACTACGAGTTGGTAACATTAGTGGTCTTTCCTAAGTATCTACAGAGGTGACAGTGGGGAGATTCCCATGGTACCTAGGGTAGACATCGTATCACACTCTCAATACCCTTGGAGGGTGATCCCGCAAAAGTAAGGGTTGCTTGCACTGAGAAGGGTTGTCATGTGGAGGTCGGGGTAACTACTTCTCACTTATTCATTGGTGGCTTGATATCCCATCTTTGGAATATCCCTAAAATCTGTTGTTTCTTGGTTGATTGCTTTTAGTTTTCATAGGAGTGTGTTTCTTTTTTTTGCATGGTCGGCCTTAGGATCAAAATTTTCATAGTATACAAGGTATGGAACTTGAAACTCAGGAACCATAACATAATATTTCTTACGAACCAGTGATCGTAGATCACACTTCTGAAACTGGGAGCATCGCTCCTGGAAGTGGCCATCACATTGAAGAACCAGTCCCAACCTTCGTAGAAAGCTTGGAATAATTTTTGAATCCTCCATTTATTGATCCACTTGGCCAACCTCTCTTTTATCCACCATCCATGAGATACGTTGATTCTTATTCTTCGTATCACTTACTACCTGGTTCATCCATTACATCATCCTTTGGCATGAACTCACCAATTTTTGGTTTTCCTGAAGGACTTGGGAATTTATATTTTCCCACAACTCTCGTAGTTGATATTGTTGGTGATTATTATTTACCGAAAACATCAGTGACCCAGGTGTCCCTGACTCAACCACTTACGCATTCATCTCCTCTTGCACCCGAGTCAGGTAATATTCATGCTTTATTTGTTCCACACATGCACATGCCAAGTGCTTTACTTGGTCATCCCATAGGTCAAACGGACAACAAACAAGTCGTTCACACAACCAAGGTTATAGAATATACTCAACCTCCATATCACACATCACATATTAGTACTCCCTACATTGGAGGTCAATATTCAATTGGAGGCCAACCTTCAGCTGAGGGGAAACCTTACGTTGTAGGGAAAATTTTTACTGGGAGGAAACCTACACGGTTGCAACATCAACCAGCATGGGGGAAGACACTCTTGAAATTCCTTCTATCCCTACTACCATTGGTCTGTATCCTGGGAATCCATATCCAGGAGTTGTGAATATTTTGTGGACTCGACCCAATCTGGAAGGCATTCCTCCGCAAGGAACTATACCCTATCAATCCGTAAACTCCACAATTCAAATGCAACATTCCCTTCCACCACCATACATATGGGGACCAACAGGTCAACCATAGTACGTAGGAGGTACACCTGTTCAATCACAGT
The DNA here is from genome assembly GCA_010110895.2 of Picea sitchensis. Lineage (NCBI taxonomy): Eukaryota > Viridiplantae > Streptophyta > Pinopsida > Pinales > Pinaceae > Picea > Picea sitchensis. The sequence goes on along the minus strand of SNQJ01S0150199.1, from coordinate 18,883 downwards.
ACATGGGTGGACAAACAGGACAACCACCTTATATAGGTGGACAACACAGACAACCACCTTATATGGGGGCACCATCTAATTTTAATACCTCTCTAAAACCTGTATATGGTCCTACTAGTGTTCCTACGCAATATAGTTATCACTAGTATCAACAAAGTAATCAACAACTACCATTCTTGGCTGCATTAGATCTGCCAGATTTGTCGCATTTAACAAACGATCCCATCCTTCATGCCCCATTTTGGCCCACCATCCCTGCCATATTACCGTCCGACATTCCGAAATTTGACGGAAAACCAGGGGAAGACCCTAACAATCATGTTATGACTTTCCATTTATGGTGTTCTTCCAACTCTTTGATGGACGATTCCATTCGTCTTAGAATTTTTGAGAGAACAGTTACCAGGGTGGCAACAAAATGGTACAGTGAAATGTCACATAACTCTTTTGTTGACTTTAACTCTCTTTCCATGGATTTCTTGACGCATTTTTAATTGCATATACAGTATGAAAATGGTACATAACTTTTAACCTCTCTCCATCAATCCTCTTCCACCCACATATCTGATCATATTCATGAGTGGAAATGATGAAGACGGTTGATTAAAGCTCCAATTTTGGACCAACTCCTTGTGGATTGGTTTACAAAGTCTCTCTTGCCTCCCATTGCTCACGATGTTTCTATGGGAAATGTAGTTACCAAGGAGCAGGCTATCAACCATGCACCATATTTGGATTTGGTTTACTCCTAGTCCCACACACTTTATGATATGATCCCTAATGCTCCTCATCCATCGAACGATCCGTCAAGACCTGCTCCTAAATCTAATTCTGTTCCAAACGCGACAACTACTTCCACTCATGCTCAAACCTCTGAGGTGAATGTGTTCCAATCCTCTTCATATAAAAAACCAGGAGGTAAGAAGAAAAAATGAAAATCCAAGAAATCTTCTAACGAGAAGGATAATCCTAAGTCTGTTGATACTCAACTGAAAACAAAACATAAATTTCCTTGTATGATTTGTCAGGAAGACCACTACACGAAAGACTGTCCTCATCATGAGGTTGTCGCTAAATATCTAAAGGGTACCTCCCAACTAGTTCAAAAACAACACTCGGTTGCACAAAACCCTGTCCCTCCGCAAGGAGGTGATCTAGGTCATTCCCGCCACGGGGATGCTTCCACAAGCGCCTCTGAGGTTTACATGTTTAATAAGGTTAATGTCACAACTCGTGTGAATACCTATGACACTCCTCCAGGTGATAAGACTAACGGGAAGGTTGTCGACCAACCTTATAACTCTACTCATCCTCCATCTTCCAATCCTCTTCAGATTGAGAAGCCAATTTCTAATGTAATGTTGCGCCCACCCAAGAGCGTAATTCAAAAGGTAGTATTTAATCCAAATACCTGCGTTGCCAAAAACTACAACATCATTGAAGATTTGGAGAAAGTGACTTATGCTATGTCAACCCTTGAAGTTATACAACACTGTCCAAATCAACGTAGAACCTTGTTGTCATCCATTGGAGAAATGGATCCTGATGAGTCGAATCTGATTATGTTTAATCTAGATTGTTTTAAGGAGAGAGTCTCTCATCACTTAACATTCCAAATTCAATATTTTATTAGTGAACACACCATCCATCGTACTGTTTTGGATGAGGGAGCCTCCACTTTTGTCATGTCTTTTCCTTGTTGGAGAGCTCTTGGTTCTCTTTCCCTTATTTCGTCCCCAACCAACCTGAAAGCGTTTGATGGACATGGTTTCCAAACTCATGGACTCTTGAAATCTTTCGCTATGACTTTGAAGGGTAAGACTGTTTTGGTTGATATCGAAGTAGTCGATGCACCACTGGATTATAATTTATTATTTTCTTGTAGTTGGTTCAATGCAATGACTGTCGTCACATCTTCGATGATTCGTATCTTATAATTTCCCCATCAAGGAAAGATTATAATTGTTGACCAACTTGATTATACAACTCCACATCTCAACAATGTCACAACAAATAATGTCCCTTTTCTAAGACATAATAATTTTGAGAGTGTAGGTGTAGGTATTCTCAAGGATTCCTCACTCATGGGGGTTTTTCCTTTTCCTTCTCCTCCCACCGCTCAGGTTTCCACCATAAACATGATTTAGACTCAAGCACAAAAATTCTTCGATCCCTCCCTTTCGTTCGTAGTACCTAGTCTTAATGAGCATAGTTCATTGTCTTTGTCAAGCTCGTTAAAAAATGAAACAAAACCGCCTCTGTTACAATCGATTCTCACTCTAGATAAAGTAATTGAACCTTATTTTCCTCTGCCTAGTTAAAATGTCTCCCTTAGTAACCAGAAACCCAAACGAGGAAACAAAAAGACTCGTCGAAAGAAATGACGCTTAGGGGGCAGATCTCCAGCCTCTAGACATTGTGATGAAGAAAAAATGCCCACTTTTTCCAAAGAATTTGAGGGAAAACTACCTCCAAAGAGACACACTGCTAGGAGTGATCTTCGTTCAAAGGTCATTGTAATGTTCCCAAACCATAATGCCAATCATGGTTTTGGGTGCCTTTTTAAAAAATTTCTGGTCGTGCTGTTTCATCAAACACTTTTCTTACAATGATTCTTTAGTTTACACTTAGGGTTTTACTGATGGTTTATATGGGTGTTTGCAGAAATAAAAAATAATATACAATCATGGAACATACCTCAACCATATTCAAGATAAACAATATGATATACAAGCCCAGACATCTCAGATCTGATTTTATTCATAAATAGAAGAACCTGCTACAATGAAGATGCCGACTTGGAATGCTCAACATATGGCTCCAATAAAGAAGATAGAAGCTACTACAAAGTAATCCAATAGAAGTCCACAAGCCTCCAAATGTTGGATAACAAGGAATACCAATACAAGAAAGAGATCTAATCTGTATAAAGTACCAACCCTCAAGATGGAAGTTGCCACGCCCTGCTGGATAACTGAATGGCCCCAATAATTCAGGCCAACTGAGAAAATCCCCCAAATGAGACCAAAATCGGCAAAATGATAGATCAGGGTGATAGGATCCCCCTCCTGAAGTTTTAGGCCTAAATGCTAAGGATAACTCCTCCAAATGTTGAACCCTCCAATGAAAGTGTGCCCTCCTTAAACCCTAAATGTGCCCAATAATTTAGCCCTGATGAAGGAGGCCTCCAAATTCCCTAAAACTCACTAGGAATGTAGATCGGGACACTGCAAGTCACTAGGTAAATTCTTAGGGTCATATCTCAAGTATAACCCCTCCAAACAGAATAGATTTGAATCTCAAAATTTCCCTCCTTCTCTCCAATTCATCCAATGCATCCAATAAATCAAATGACACATGAAACCCCTTTGGAATGCACTAGATCTAATGGCCAAGCCCCTATAATGAAAATCTAAGTGCTATAATCTGCCAAAGCCCTTCCAATCCCTTGGAACAAACTTCTCTCAAAGAGTGGTGTGCCCCCCTTGCAGGAAACCTCCAATGGTGCACCCTCCTTCTCTTCCTGTGCCTATGGCTGGTGTAGAACCCTCTTGCACTGATGTAGATCCGAACTAGAATGTTGTGGGAGTGTATTTCATCTTTGAGACCAAGCTTGGGAAAAGCTAGGTGGAATATTTTACCACTGAATCATCCTCTAGGGTTTGTTAAGTCAAAACCCTCAAAACCGACAAGAGATGGGCCCTCTAGCTAGAAGCCAGATATCCAAAAGATAAACATACATGAATGCATGAGAGAATAGAGGCCCTTGCCTCTTATTCATACTTCATGCTCACTTGCCTCTCCAAAGTGACTTTTCTTTTTTAATTATTAATTAATTAATTAAATCACTTTAATTAATTAATTAACCTTTTTACCACCGAAAAGTGCCTTATCTCTTCTTGTGGCTTCCCTAGCCATTGAAAGTCAATTCTCATCATCCTATCCTGTAGTTTTGGTCCTCCCGATTCCAATGAGCTATTACACTAAGAGGTTCCTCCAAGTAATGTGCCCAAAATGACCTCTTCAGTGAATTTAATTAACCTATAACTCAAAATACTCAAAATCATGGAAATCGTCGGAATGCAACAGAACCAAAGACGATCTATGTGGAATGGATCATAATGATAAAAGAGGATGAGCAATGCAAGTCGTACCCCAAAATATCCCTCAACAACTCCTGAACTCGCTATAATCTCCAACTGGGTACTCTGGTCATCATAACCCTCTGTAATGTAATGATGTCCCAAAGTGGGGACATTACAGTCCTCCCTGCCAGAATATTTCTTTTCCTCAAGTAATAACCGAATCCCTCCAAGTATAATACCAAGATCCCATGTCCACCTGTGGGACACAGGGTAGGTCCCATCCAAAGATGAACTATAACACACTCTGCCCCCTGGGTCCCCTATCAAGACATGAACTACAATCCCCTGGGAAGCATAATCCTAAAACATAGTAACTTCATGAACCTCTTGCACATGACACATGGCCTCATCCTGGAATGAGTCCATCCTCCAAGATACTATCAATATCAACATGGAATCCATCAACTGCACATGCTGATGCCAGAATGAAGCACTACAAGACGTCCTTGAGACACCCTCAAGTGATGTGCTCTCCTCAACATTGAAGCTCAATCGAAAGTCAAAACAACTTTCCTCTGCAAAGGTCCACTCGCCTCTATTTTTCAGTGAAATTCTCAACCTTGCAATCCTTGGGTCCCATGCTAATCTATGTTGAAGATCACCATGCTAGTACTACACTATGCTAATCTTGCCTGACTACTCCCCGTATATATATTGGATCCTCCACTCCTGGATCCTCAAACCGAAGTACCTGTGGCAATTGGACCTATTGTCCAGAAACTGCATCTGTAAAAATATCTCTATAGAAGTAGTACCTATCCAACCATCTCCATGTCTGATCATGATGATCAAGAATGAAAAGTTACCTCGCTCGATAGGACAAGTCCCTGTAGGCCCACTCCGAACCAACCCATGGTGGAGTACATGGCTCTCTGGCGCAACTTGGGTCATCATGTAGTGAAACATCCTCCTAACCAAGTGAACTCCCAGATCCCAAGGAAAAATTGGAAGTTCATCACTTCCAAGCTCCTCTAACTGCTCCCGTGTGAGACTGATCACTGTCAGAAGCCCTCTGTCATAATCCACTATCACCTAGACTATGATTCTCACCATCATGTACCAAGCCTCAACTAGCTTCCTATGACGATCCACCTCTATCCTACTGGATGTCGTAAAATTAATCTTGTCAAGTGGTCTCGGCCTACGCACTCTCCATTCCCTCTACCACTATCTATACTAGTTGTTGTCTATGGTAAATATGTCAGGGTAGGCTAACAAAAACATTTGTAGCTGACTGTAGGGCTGAAAAATACCACTTTCTTTGTTCAATCCCAAGGATTCGACCAAAATCTTGTCTACCAGATCCCATGATAAATGCTCTCCTGTAGTCATCATTGGGCCCCAATCATCTATTACAACTAGAAGTAACTCCTCAAATGGTGGGTCAACCAACCTCCATCCCTCATTTCCCTTGTAACTGTTGATATGATGAAGGTGCTCTCCCATAACTATGTGTTGTTGCAAAGAAGTGAAATCTGCATACTCCCCTTAGTATGTCTCCTCCCTGCAATCCAATACATCCATCTGAATCCCACCATACATCTCAACATTTATCTGTGAGCTATCACTCATCATTGTATGCTCCAACATACTCATGTTGTCTCCTGTAGACTCGTGTTCTATCATAGATCCCGAGAGTATTGATGGATCAACCTCTATATGGAGGTCAACCGCTCTCAGAACATAAATGGAAGTGTCCTCCATCAATTGGTGCTCCTCTACCAAATCTCCAACATCCTCTAGCCATGTGACTGAAGGACATATATGAGTGTCCTCTAGGATAGATGAAGTGGAGATCTGGTGGATCTCCTCAAAAATCTCATCTGATCCAGACTTTGATTCTTGGGGGGTTGTCTGTGTGCCTCTCAAGAATCCTTGAGTTCTCTCCAACTCCTAAGTAAGTCTTTCCACCTCCAAATCCTTCTCCCTCAGAGCCTCATGATACATCTCACAAATCCTCCATAGGTAATCCCTGTGAGTTAATAACTGCTGGTAGTCGGTCCTCATCACAGATACTCTCTCCATGAGGGCATGAAAATCATCCATGAAAAATCCCTCAACTGAACTACCATGAGTCATTGATGCTCTCCAACAATAATCTGTCATCAATGCATGCATGTCATCACTATGCATGGTGGTTGGCATGATCATATCCTCACTGACTCTCAACTATGCTGCTAAGTGGTGTGACTCTTGATCACATTCATGTTGAGGTGCCACCTCACATCCCTCATTTCTAATTCCATCACTGGTATCCCCAACAATACTCTATGTAGAAGATAAAGTATTGAACTGCCCACTGTCTATTGTGCCACTGGGTATGCCCATCTGTGACTGCACATCATCCTCAACTGCTAGCTCCCTTTGAACAATATTGTATCTGGTGTGAGCAGTTGTATCCTTCTGTGCACTTACCTTGCTACTATCATCTACGCTTGGATCCCATATAGATGTGTCCAGACACATGCCATGGTCATCCTGATGGATAAAGAGTGCATCGTCATCAATGTAGGCTGATCCTGGAAGAAAGTGCCCCATCAACCTATCAGTCTCCACAATCTACTCAACTAATGGAGTCTCCAAAAGCTATGAATCAATATCCTCATGTTGATCTGTATGTGCAAGGTCAACTGTCTGCACATGTTGTATCTCCTCCTAGATCAGTGGATCCACATGTCCATGGTGTGCATCCCTCACATAAAGCTCCTCCATCATATATGACATGCCACTGATATCCTCATGTGATGTGGCTATTGTGGGTGCCTGAAAGGATGACAAGTGTGTCATGTACCTCCTAAGAAGCTCAGCGAATCCAGGTGCCAATGTGTGTGAATCCCCACTAGTGTCACCACTCAGCTAAGGTGTAGAGTCATCAACACGATGTGATATGTATGTTGAAATGTAGGTGTTGTCATCCTATTCCTCAGACTGTCTATCCACTACACAAGGGTCACCATCCTCCCCAAGCATCCCATAATCACTAGAATTTGCAAGTGTGCAAGAGTCACTATCCTCCACAAGCATGTCAGAATCACTAGCCTATGTACTAGCATCATCACATTGCTCCAAATAAGCATCTAGCTCTAGCTCTATGTCCTCACACACCTCATCTTCATTGTCATAATACCTCAATAATATGCTTCTTACATCTACCCCTACATCTGTGATCTAGTTCCCAAGACACTTTGCAACTATAGTAACATTGCCTGCTCCTAATGGGCATGGGGTTTCTCTGCTCTTCCCTCCATCTAGATTCTCTAGATCTTTTTTTCCTTTACTACGTCGATCCAATGTGTAACCTTATCTTTGTTGCAACTAGGTTTTTTACAGGATACAAACTGATGAAATGTTATCATACCTTTGATACCATAAAGATTATCGAGGGATTTATATTCCCTCTCATAATCAACAATATTTCCTGTAAAATCTATAGACTTCATATTGTCATATGGAAGATCCCTCAGGTTGGCAGGAATCTAGGCTCTGATACCATTGTAATGTTCCCAAGCCATTATTCCAGGAACATCACAGTTTTGGGTGTCTTTTTAAACTTTTTCTAGTTGTGGTATTTCATCAAACACTTTTCTTACAGTGATTATTTAGGTTATGCTTAGGGTTTTACTGATGGATTATATGGGTGTTTGCAGCAATAAACAATAACATACAATCATGGAACATACCTCAATCATATGCAAGATCAATAATATGATAGACAAGCCAAAACATCTCATGATTTTATTCATAAATAGGAGAACTTGCTACAATGAAGATGTCGATCTGGAATTCTCAATAGATGGCTCCAACAAAGAATATAGAAGCTTCTACAAAATGATCCAATAGAATAYGAMAAGCATCCAAAGGTTGGATAACAAGGAAGACCAATACAAGAACGATATTTGAGCCCTATAAAGTACCAACCCTCAAGCTAGAAGATGCCAYGCTCTGTTGGATCACTGAATGGCCCCAATAATTCGRCCCAACTGAGAAAAGCCCCCAAATGAGAGMAACATTAGCCAAATGATAGATCGAGGTGATATTATCCCCCTCATGAAGTCTCAGGCCGAATGTTAAGGATAACCCCCCAAAATGTTGAACCCTCCAATGAAGCTACGCCCTCCTTAAACCCTAAATGTGCCCAATAATTCKACCCCGATGAAGGAGGCGTCAAAATGCCCTAAAACTCACTAGGAATGTAGATCAGGACATTGCAAGTCACTAGGTAGAGTCTTAGGGTTAGATCTAAAGTATAACCCCTCCAAACAGAATAGATCTGAATCTCAAAATTGCCCTCCTTCTCTCCAATTCTTCCAATGCATACAATAATTCAAATGGCACATGAAACCCCTATGGAATGCACTAGATCTAATGGCCAAGCCCCTTCAATGAAAACCCAGGTGCTAGAATCTGTCGAAGCCCTTCCAATCCCTTGGAATGAACTTCTCTCAAAGAGTGGTGTGCCCCCCTTGCTGGAAACCCCCAATGGTACACCCTCCTTCTCTTCCTATGACTATGGAAAATGTAGAACCCTCCTGCACTGATGTAGATCCGAACTAGAATGGTGTGGAAGTGTATTTCATTTCTGAGACCAAGCTTGGGACAAGCTAGCTGGAATCTTTCACCACCGAATCGTCCTCTAGGGTTTGTTAAGTCAAAACCCTCAAAACCCCCAAGAGATGGGCCCTATAGCTAGAAGCCAGATATCCAAAAGATAAACTTACATGAATGCATGAGAGAATAGAGTCCCTTGCCTCTTCTTTATACTTCCTTCTCACTTGCCTCTCCAAAGTGACTTTTCTTTTTTAATTATTAATTAATTAATTAACCTTTTTACCTCTGAAAAGCGCCATATCTCTCCTTGTGGCTTCCATGGCCACTAAAAGGCACTTCTCATCATCCTATCCTGTAGTGTTGTTACTCTCGATTCCAATGAGATATTACACTAAGAGGTTCCTCCAAGTAATGTGCCGAAAATGACCTCTTCAGTGAATTTAATTAACCTATAACTCAAAATACTCAAAATCATGGAAATCGTCAGAATGAAATGGAACCAAATTCGATCTATGTGGAATGGATCATAATGATGAAATAGGATGAGTGATGCAAGTTGGACCCCAAAATATCCCTCAACAACTCCTGTACTCACTATAATCTCCAACTGGCTACTCTGGGCATCATAACCCTCTGTAATGTAATGATGTCCCAAAGTGGGGACATTACAGTCATCCCCATCGTAACATAGTAGTCTTTTCCTGGAACGAGCTTAGTCTTTGTTCTTTCTCATGCTCGTAAATACATGAGAATAAGTTACCAAGCTTAGTATTTGTTCTTTCTCGTGCTTGTAAATACATGAGAATGTAACCGATTATACTTTTATCACTTTTTCGAAATCATAAAGGTTATATGAAAAAGGAACCCCCTAGAGTCTCCTTTAAGCTCTTTTCAGGCTCTCTAAACATGAAAATATTGCTGAGTGATATTGCTTCCTTTCACACTCGTTAAAAGGTTTGAAAGGCCATCTTTCGTGTGGTAGTTTATCTCTTTTTCGGCCTCACAAGACTAACATTACAAAAAAGGACAACCTTGGAGTCGCCTTTAAGTTCTTTTCAGCCTCTCTAAACATGAAAAATCACCGAGTTTTCCTTCTTTGGACTCTCTAAACTACACATTGAAGGGCCCATATGGGAACAAACCCTTACTTATTCCAATTTCTTAAACAAAAGAAGAGGAACTTACTGAAGGTGAGCTATATCGAGCATGTGTTACCCTCCTCGAGCTCGTTAAATTAAAAATAGGTACTCATATATCTGGGTGGGGGGGAAATTGAAGGAAGTGGGTCAATTTTTTGAAAATATTTTATGGCATATTTTTTCTCCCTTGAACATGGCACATGTTTGCRTCTCATCTTATAGTTGGCTAATCTGCTTGTCTCTGAGTCATACCAATTCCATGTGTCGCCATACTTTTTCGTCTAGTCAAAGARTGCTCTTATTGTTGTCCCATTACATTTTTGGTACTTGTCGAGTCAATGCTTCCAAGTCAGTCATCATGCCTCACCATKTTCAAGGGAAGTTTCACTTCAAACCATCCATCTATAGTATTGCCAGTTTCCATTTCCTGTGTCAGTCCATACTCATTTGATTCACCATCTTACATCACTTTCCTATGTCAGTTTCATGTAGTTGATGGGGGATACATCAAGGCCCTCCTTCGACGAGTATTTTCCTATCGACTTCAACACATCATCTAGGAATTAGACTTAGAAACCAGTTAGTACCTTGGGACTTACATGCCTCAATGGCAAGCCTCTTTGCCTCCGACAATAGGTTTACATCATTAACCTTTGATCGGATGATTCCACGAATGTTCGACCTCAACTCATTTATTCACATTCGCTGGAATGTACTAGTGTATCTTGGGATTCATTGACATCACTGGTGATTTCCCTCTCACTTGTTAACAGTTTACCTCAATGATCAGTAATCAATTGGTTTCTACCATGTTCGACATCAAACCATCTATTCACATGGTTAGATTCGTACAACATCGGTATTGGGACGAAGACCTGGGTGGAGCATTCATTCTGTTATCTACTTTTCCCAAGCTACGAAGGAGATCATTTAAGCATACCGATATACATAATGTCACATAAATCCACATTTTATTGGTCCATGGCTATATTTTATCATTTTGTAGATCCACTATGTATTTCTCGTGGCTACGATCAGTTCATGTTATGGGGGTATGGATCCACATTGTATCTTTTGTGGCCATATCCTTAGTCAATAATTTTCATGGATCCACAGTGTATTGGTCGGCGGTCGTTCTTTGAGTCATCTCATATTCTGAGCATAGGTATGCATGCCTCGGAAATGGAACGTATATTAATATTGTTTGATGGTTGTTTGCAGCTTCTTCTAGTTTCTCCAACTCCACACCCTTGCATTAAAGATTTGTAAAGTGTTTCGACCATCATTCTCTCTTTTGACCTCACACTTTAAAGGGAATTATGTTACACATGAAATTTGCACACCTAAGTACCTCGCCCTAAGTGTCGTAAGTGTTATATAAGTGTCTCATACACCTTGACACCATGGAATAACCTATGTCACAATCCCTAGTCAATGTGGAGGAGGGATATATTACACGAAGGCCAAAATACCAATTGCACATGAATTATTATTAATATTCATGAAAAAGAAATTAATTAAGTGTGAGAATCCACCTCACATTTGGTTTCCTATTTTTTAGGGAAGGTGGAGGATCTGATGGATGGTTGAAATATTTCCTCCTTAAAATCCTTGAGAGATATTTCCTCCCTAAAATCCTTAAGAAATATTCTCCCTAAATATATTTCAGATCCCCTTTTAGTGGATCTGATGAGTGATCCTCTCCATGGTGGTTAAGCCTCCAAATCCTATATAATGAGGGATTTCCATGGAGATAGGGAGGATAGAGGAGTTCAGAGATACCAAACTTATGATCTCATAAGAATGGTGGAGATTTGAGGTATCAAACCTATGGTCTTGGGCGAACTATTTAGGATATCAAAACTATGATTTTGGGATCTTTGTGCAAGGGCTAGACGAGGAGGACTTGGGGAAGTTGTTGCATCTACATCTACAACCTGTAAGTATTTCTTTAAGATTTCTCATTAATATATTTCTTGTCCTACTTATTTCTAACCTATGTCTATTTACATATGTTTTTCTTATAGATGGATTTGATTGGAATAATCTTATAGAGTAGAGTAGGAGTTCTTTGTCTCATTGTCCATTGCATTGCAGGTGTCAAACAATGCTAAGGAGCTCAGAGATCAAGTTGAAGTTGGAGCAGCGAGGGAAAACATCAGAATAAGGTGCATCGCACTTTCTTCCTTCTCCTTCTCTCTCTAATTAATTAGTTATATTCAAAGGAATGTTAGTGTCCAATGTTAGCATGTTTTCTGTCTTGGTATAGGTATCTAGAATCCAAGAGGATATTCACCTGTCCCAAGGGAATTTTCCTACAACATTCGACTAACCAATAGTTGGGTCAATAAAATGGAAGACACGTCAACTGGGAGAAGGAAAAGTTGACTATCTGCAAATCGGGAAAGAGGAAAATAAATTCAACCAAGTCAAGTTGACCCAAGTCAAGTCAACCAAGTCAAGTCAAATCAACCAAATGAAATCCCACTCGAACCATGGGTGGATCTAGTCGACTTAGAAATTGTAGAAGGATAATTAAAGGAGAGAAAATGACCAATGGTGGAGATAAAATGCTTAAAGATGAGTTGGGTCAGCCAACAATGAAGAGTATATCTCATAGGGTTAAATTGGAAACCAAATGTGAAGGAAAACATTTTGGGAGGTGATTTTAATAACCCATGATGCATGAAAATTCTCAGGAAGATTTTGGAAACCTAGAGCAACCAAAAATGTATCAATTAAATTTGTCCAAGTTATTCTCATCTAATCCACATCATAGAGTATAAGAAATTTTTATGTATAAATTTCATTGGTCATTTTTCAATTCTTTCTTATATATCAAATTTTAATTATTAACGATGATGACGATGAAGACGATGATGACGACAGTGAATATGATGATGATGATGATGGAGATGGCGGTGATGATGATGGTGGTGGAGACAACGATGACAATGGAAATGACATGACAATGACAACAATGATGGTGACAATGACAACAATTATGATGATGACAATGACAATGATTATTCTTTTTTAATAGAAATAGTTAATATTTGTATTAAAAATAAGTTGTAGTTGAGTTCGACAACATGATGATGGTTATTCTTTTTTAATATAAAAAATCAATATTTCTATTATAAATAATTTGTAGCCCAGATTGACAACATAATAATACAAAAATAGAGTTGTCTCTTGATAAAACCAACATTTTAGAAAAGAGTATGTGTCAGGTATGAAAATTTCCAAACCATCCTTCATAGAGGATTTCAAATAAAAATTCGCTAGTGTAGATTCTATTAAAGTCTCCTAATATTAATATTATTCTACATAAGATCAAATAATAATGAAAAACATCCTTACTGGGAGGTTCATCTTGATCGATATTTGTGAGGTGAGATTATTGGTTTCCCAAGTCCATGTCTTCAATCATTTGGTGGATTGATTCCTCCTCCTTGATATCATAAGGGGTAGAATTCATTGACATTTTGAAATTTTAGGAAGTTGAGTAGGACCTTTACTAATATTATAGGCCATATTCCTTGACATTAAGCATTCAACTTCTAGAACTTGAATTGGCCTCTTTTGTTATAGAGGACTATCCATAACCATTGCATTTTGAGATATGCATTGGTGTTTATTCCTATGTACCTTAGAGGTCACAACAAATACAAAGGTATTATTTTTGTTTATGAAATCCTCATGCCTTCGAAGTACTCTATGTATCTCTTGTATTTCCCTATAATCCATAATGAGAAACTTTCATAGATCTCTAGATAGAGAAGTGGTAAGCACTCGTGGGAACAATTTTAGAAAGCCAATCAGGATTTACCAATTGGTAGGAATAATAAACCAAACCGAGATTCCAACTCAAGACAAAAAATACACACCATCCTTGAGATTATATAAAATTCACAAGAGTACAAAGAAGTCATGGGAAACCAACCCAAATTTCCTTTTCTGAAATCAAGCAAAGGCTAGCAATTGGGGTGAAAAACCTTTTCCCACAAGAGATGACCTAGGAAACAATAAAATCAAGGCCCCTATTTTCCAGACCATGGAATATGTGTTCAATTACAACACATGCACTCCAAAAAAGGACTTAAATCCAAACAAACTTGAGTATAAAGCACCGAGACAAGGTAGAATCTGAACTAGATGGATTACCTGAGGTTTCAACTGAACCTAAGCCAACCACAACCCATATCCCTTAGTAGACACAAAAGCTATGTTATGAGCCATTATCCCACCTACCCCTTTCATAAATTTGTTGCATGCTTCAAACTGTT
>SNQJ01S0150198.1:13783-33263 GCA_010110895.2 Picea sitchensis | reverse complement strand
GGATTAAAATTACTTCGATGGCTACATTGGAAACATGATTTCACATAGTGTCCTGATTTGCTTAGTAGTCAGGGTAGGTTTAGGAATAGGTTTTCTTTCAGTTTGATTTCTCACTAGTTTTGTTTTTAATAAATGCAGTCATGAACGCAAGTGGGCGCACCACGAGAACCATAATACGGCTATTGTCAGGGAAGTCCCCTTGATCTCTTTCTCTTTACTTCTAGTTGAACGTTTATTTTCAAAAAACGCAGTATCATTATGAAAATCTTAATTGGAAAGTAAAGAGATAAATAAATCTGAATCAACCCTGACCCAAGGTACCATGAGTAGGACTGTTTTCCCATCATTCAGGATTTTCCTACTTTCTCTCAGTTTCTCAGGGGATTGTCGCATGAGGTTTTCAGATGCACCTTCTGTATATATTTGTTTGTGTTTTTGTTGTTTGGATTTCTTTGCTTTCCAATTTTTTCTTCGTTGGTTGTGTTTTGATTTCTCCCTTATGCTCGCCAGTCTTTGCTTTTGGAAATACACCTACCTGCACCACTGAGCCATTCAGACAAAGACCATGAGAAAATCTCTTCGCTGAAATAACTTCTGAAAAGTTGTACGAACATCAGTGATATGTTTAAAAATGATGTTGGAAAATTTTGTTTGAAAGAAGTCAACTAATCTCGATCTCTGAGTCCACTGAGCCATTCAGACAAAGACCATGAGAAAATCTCTTCACTAAAATAACTTCTAAAAAGTTGCACTTAACATCGATATGTTTAAAAATGATGTTGGAAAATTTTGTTTGAAAGAAGTCAACTAATTCCCATCTCTCGAGTGAAGTTTGTCATGATTATCTTTATCTTTTACGCCAGTCCTTTTCCGTAAAGGAATGAATCGAAAGATGTCTCCCCGCCATAGTGAATTGTTTAGAAATAAAACATTTGCGGAGCATTTAATATGACAAGATCAAAAATTCGATGAGGTCTAAAACTAAGACAAAATATCAAGATTTTTCTGCCACCCGCCGCCTATCTATAAAAAAAAAAAATAACAACAAAATAAAAATATTAATAAGAGCTGTAGCGTTTGTAAACCACGGATATCGGAATGTCCGTCAAGACGGTAAATGCAAGCATGGCGCCAAGACAACTTCGTCGGTATCAAATGTAGCTCACCGGCAAATAAGCAATGTCGTAGATGAAAATCTAAAATTATATGAAACCTCTTTTAAAAAGTAAGTACTTTGCCTAATCTAGAACTTGACAGATACGTGATGTCTCGAAGGGTTAAATGGCAACCCTGTCGAGGTTATGGACGCCTGTTGGTAGCAGTGGCTATGCCAACTGTATTAAAGATTTTATCATAAAAATCGCGGATCTGTTGATCTTTAAGATCGTTATTGGTTTTCATCTTTTGGAACACAGCTACCGGGAAAAGATGGTGAATGATGATGTTAGTACATTTTTTTTGGTTGTTGTTTTGAGTTGAAATTTCTTTACTGTTCTAATCTGAATTTAATTCTTTTAACAGAGATAATCGGCTTACCAGTTGTGTCGTTTCATTGTTGGCAACCAACCCATTTTTTTTTATTACTTCCTCAAAAGATGCTCTACATCTTTTGTCGTGATTAATGACAAATCATTGTCGCGATTGTGCTTTTAAACATTTCACGCCTCATTTGTGCGACAATTACGACCAATTTCGTTTTCGCCAAGAATCAAGTAAGTGTGAAAACACTTCTTTCGTTGCTTAGATTGTCATCATTTTGGTTGATTTGATGAAATATGCTTGATCACTGGTTTATCACATGATCGTCTGAAGTTATCGCTCTCGAACTTATGTTCTGAGCATTATCTTATTTTGATTACACATTTGGATATATATTTGATTGTTAAACCTTGGGCATAAAAAGTTATTGGTCTTGTTTCGATCTATGAAAATTGTAATGGATTTGGTCTTATTGCTTTTTCTCCTTATTATGGATTCTCACTCACTTATTATATGAAAAGTTTTGATCATATTGTTCTCAAAATATTGGAATGAAAACAAACATATGCAATGTGCATCGAATACATGGACAAGTTTATGAGGTATGATAGCAATAGTTCATGAATTAATCACATCTCGACTTTACAAATCGACATTTCTGACATAATGTTTGCAGTTGATTATAATGCTGAATGGTCTATAAGACCAACTATGTAAGCCTTGTGTTTGAGCGATTGATTGAACCATGGAATTGGCACGTTGGATCAATAGTTAATGTTGGTACTGTGCTTGTTTAAAACTTAACACTTGGCATATTATTATCGTGTGAGGTGTTGATTCTAACTCGGATGAAGGGCACGTAGAACTGGTGATTCACCCGCTATTGATCGATCCAGCTTGTTTAAATGGATTATGGTTTCAAATGTTTCCAGATGTGTCATTAATGCAATGCGGGCGATGGTAATCCCACCACCTTCGAACACATGCAGTTAATTCCGGTCTCATCGAGCATTCAAACTAGTGAAGCCTATCCTGTTCACTCTATGCATTGATTCAGTTTGTGTAAACCCTACCATGAACAAAGGTTGCGGCTCCTCAAGGTGAGGGTCAACTCCACGGATGCCAACCGTTGACATTCGATGGTGACATACGTCGACCTTTGAAGGATACTCTGCGGTCATTCCCTTATAAGGAAGTTCGATGGTTTTAATATCTCTCAAGGTTCCTAAGAATTCGCACTGTCATTTGATGGCTGTCTAGCCAAAGTTGGAGATGTCCAAATCGAAATCACCGAACAATCTCTAAGCCTGGCAACTAGTCCGGCCTCGGGACAAGGACGTAAAGATCCAAAAGCTACAGCAAACGATGTCTGTGACACCGTTGTTTCTGGCCCCTGACAAAGATACCGTGGCAACAAAGGCTTCACTGGGCTAAGATGTTGAAACCTCACCGGGTATGATCTCTTGATGATTCTCAAGCAATTCGTGACTTGTGAAGGGCAGTATGGACGGAGTTTTCCTGTTTCATCTACGCTTGTTAATGGTATTTGCGGGTTTCGAGCTAAGCATGCCGCATTATCGCACCTAAGTCTATTCAAAATGGCTAAGAAGTATAAACGGTCGCCGATACTAGCCTTTCATGTTATCGATTAAAATGTCAAGGTTATGAGCTGGGTTTACGCCGAGATTCCTCGGCACTCCATTCTTTCAACTCGCAATGGTTTTGAGGGTTCAAACCCTTCACAAGTCGATAAGCATGTGGTATCCGAGACTAAACCTACCCCTGTACCCTACAATGTCTTACTTCCTAAACCCGAACCCGACTCACCTGTAAATTAGCCTATGGCTGTGACTAAACAGAACAAAGTTGCTAAGCCTACAACCAAAAAAAACTAAAGCAAAGACTGGTGCTAATGCTAAGAACAAGAAAATGAAAGGATGATCTCTCGCATAGAGAGAAACAAGCCCAAGCCTCCAGCCAAAACGGAGCCTGTCATGATAAGTGAGGACTCAGACCGGAAAGCATTGAGCGTTTTTTAGCTGAAGGGGGTTTCTGTGGTGACGAACCTCCATTCGATTTCGTTGATAACTTGCCTTTGTGTCTTCGTGATAACCCTGACCATCCGGGTATCAAGCCATCTCTTGAAACCCTCTGGGAATCATCAAACCCCCCTCCCGCTCAAAAGGTTGCTTCACTCGCACTGGTGGACTCAGGTTGGAGAGGTACTATTTGGATGTCCCTAAAATTGCAATCTAAAATTAATGATTTGGAGAGGCGGCGTTCACCGTGGTCGAGATGCAAAGGCTTAATTCTAATGATAAAATCAATGGATCATCGGATCGATCTTTGTTCAAAAAACGTTGTGCCCAAGACTGCATTTGTCAATTCGAGATTGACATAGCTTCAGTAACTATGATGGTATATTTTTCCCTTTTTTATACAGCGTCGTCACAAGTTTTGTTTATGTGTTTGACTTTGCTCCATCATGCATAAGTTTTATCGATTTAGTTGGATTGGTTGTGATTATTCAGTTTGATTTTATCATAATCAAATTCTTGGAATTTGTTGTCATTTAATGGTTTTTCTATTCTGGAACACAAATGATATCTCTGTTCGATTGGATTATACCTTGCGCCGATACCATGAGCCAATTGGTGGACTGTGATAATTATAATTCCTATATTGAGACCCATTCGTATGTCATTTGTTTCATGATCAAATTTTGAAATGGATAATGTACTGTTATGATTTGAGTTGTATCCTGATGATAACTAATGTGTTGTTCGATTTCTATTACGTGGATGATAGATTTGTCAAATCTTTCGATTTGTGTTTATGACTAAATTCAATTAAATGCCTCGCTTGATGACTCTGTCAAAACCCTATTGGATCGATTATGGATTGATCTAATATGATGACTGTTGAATTGATATTTTGAGTTGGTCCGATTACATTGGGAATAATTCTGATCACTCCCCCATATTTTTCAATTTTTCTTTGATCAGTAATCCCCCAACCCTTCTGCTAAATTCAACTGCATGGATGGAAGATCGACACGCTTATACCCTTCTCGCTGTTTTGCCCGTTTATACCTTCTCAAGGAAACATGGTCGCATTATAATTCCTCTCTTCTCTATTCCCCCCCCCCGTACATTTTTTGGAAAATCAAAAGAAAGTGAAGAAGGCTACAATTTCTTGGCACAAGGAGCAAAAAAAAATGAAAACTAGGCTTTACTCAATATTGAACAAAAAATTCATACCTAGATGGATCAAGAAGTGGATTACACATAGAATGAAGAGCAAAAATCCAAGATCCTCCTATTGGAAAATAAGAAAAAAAATATTATTTTATCCAGAGAAAAGGAATTGTGCCTTAAGAGAAGAGCCCTCTGGCTCCAAGCTAGAGATGAAAACACAAAGTTTTTGCACCACTTTATGAATGGAAGAAAATCCAAAAATATAATCTGGTCAATCCAAAGAGGGGATAGGTAGGTAGCCACAAATTTTGAGGAACTGGTAGCTAAATGCATCTCACATTTCCATAATATTTTCAAATAAAATCATATAGCTACTATTGATTCCATACTAATGATTTGCAGCCTCTTTCCTATCTTTTTGGACCAAGAACAGAATGACCTTTAATGGAATAATTCTCCAAAGATGAGCTTTAGAAGATTCTACACAACTTCCAGGAGGACAAAATCCTTGGTCCATATGGTTTCCTAGTTGAATTCTATATTGGCACCTTCGACATCTTAGAGGATGATCTACTTAAAACTATTGAATACTCCCAATCCATAGGGAAGATTCTGGCCCCTTTCAATTCTACCTTAATATCCCTCATTCCAAAATCTGACAACCCTCAAGCATTCAACCAATTCTACCCTATCTCCCTCTACAACAACATATATAAAATTATCTCTAAGATCATCATTTTCCACTTAAAGGACATTCTTTCTAAAAATATATTTGGAGAGAAATTTGGTTTTCTTCAAGGAAGACAGATCTACTAGGATATAGGGCTTGCTCAGGAAGGCATACACTCAATCCACATTCGAAATCAAAGGTAAATTATTTATAAAGTGGATCTGGAAAAAGCGTGTGATCGCGTCAACTGGATTTACATTAGACTCCTTCTCATACATCTGGGCTTCTCTCACTCTTTTGTCACGTGGATTCTTAATTGATTAACTAGCACATATTTTCCCATCCTTATCAATGGATCTGCAACCCCCTTCTTCAAGGCAAAAAGAGAGCTCAAGAAAGGTTTCCCCCTCTCCCATCTCCTCTTTCTATTGGTGGCAGAAAGTCTAATTCGACTCATTTCAAATGTAGTATCTCAGGATCAATTCAAAGGTATACAAATCTCCACATCATGGTATCTTACACATATCCTCTTTGTACACAATATCCTCATCTTTTGAAAAGGTAAAAAATTGTACTTTGAAAGCCTAAAAATCATTCTACACTCTTTTTGTAATTCAATAGAGATGCAAATAAATCTCGGGAAATCATATCTTCTAGATTGGGGCCTAAATGACCAAGAAAAAATCTATGTCTCAACTCTTTTTGAAAACTAGATCAAAAATCCAAATGATGGCCTTAAATATTTGGGTTTCACCATTAAGGCCATTGGGTACAAAAAGACTGATTTCTCCTAACTTATTGAAAAAGTGGAAAAAAGGATACATTCATGGTACAATAGGTGGTTATCAAGAGCTGAGAGATTATTCCTCCTCAAATATGTCATTGAAGCAATACTGGTCTATTGGACTTCACTAGCTTGGGTTCCAAAAGGAGTTTTCCATAGAATCAATCAAATGGATCTATCATTCCTTTGGGATGGCAAGGATGAATCTAGACCTTTGTTTATGGAATCAAAAAACATAATCTCAAGACCAAAGGAAAATGGAGGATGGGGCCTCAAAGACATCACATTATTGTTTTCGTATTTCTGTGGTGAGGAGTTTCGAAGTTATTTTCCGGATAATCCACAGTTGGTGTCATTATATGGCAAATAACTTTGAAAGACATCACATTATTTACTAAATCCTTGGTAGAAAAAAATGTATGGAGTTTGGTGGAGGGGCCACGACTGTGGCATAGAATTATCAAGGAAAAATGCTTCCCTTCGATATCTCTCATTGAATGGATTCACTCCACAAAAAAATCATGTCATAAAGGCACTATCATCTAGAAATCCCTCATAAATTCATTCTCTCATATTGGATATTGGCTCATATGGAAATTTGGTAATGGCTCCAACGTTCTGATCGGGAGAGACCCTTGGGTAGGATGCTCTAAAAAGAACTTATTTCCAGAGGCCCTCATCCACTCCCTTAACCAAAGGGGATTATTCTACTTAAACCAAGTAGGACACAGAGACCATGTCACTCGAACTACAAGATGGCTAACCATGGAATTGATCTTGGATGACCAACTAATCCATGTTCGGATTGACTATACTCACACCTTAAACAAATCCCTTGCTCATCTCTCAGAACGGGAAGATCAGTTAATTTGGTATTTTAGTCCTGGAGGGAAATATTCACCCAGACTTTCCTACTTGGCCCAATTTTAAGTTGCAAACATGGATCATCCCCCGTTGTAGGGGCGAGCCTCTCTAGAAGTTAAACAGCTCACCCAAATCAAAAATATATATGTGGTTTCTTCTTCAGAATAAGGAGACAACCTGGGAAAACCTTCAGAAGTGATCTTTTGTAGGTCCTAATAGATGTGCACTTTTCAAATCTGAAGAAGATGCAAGTACACACCTCTTTTTACATTGTGCATTTACAAAGACAATGTGGATTGAAATTTTCCACTGTCTGAGACCTACAATAAATTGGAATGGGTCACACATCTCTGAGGCATATAATAATTGGTTGGGTGATCAACATAATCAAATTTCAAAGCACTCCCCCTAATTGTCTACTAGGGAATTTGGATATCACGCAACCATGCTATTTTTTATGACTAAATAGGATATACATCCCACAATGCCATCTCTTGTCTCAAAATCTTCTCTATTTTTCCCCAAAAAATCACAATCCCCACCCCGTTGAGAGTTTCAAAACCTCCAGAAATTAACAAAGACAACTCATGGGACTTCTTTGATGGGGATTCTCAAGGCACTCCCTCCATGGGAGGAACAGAGGTAATCCTACATTTTTTACACAACCACTTCCTTTCCTTTTCCGTGAGACTGGGAGAAGCAACAAACAATTACAGTGATCTTATGGCACTCTACCTTCTGCTACTTTTGTCCCTTGAAATAAACACCAGGAAATTGAACATTTTTGGAAATTATGTGTTTGCAATAGAAGTTATGAAAGGAACACACATCATGAGATGTTACTCACTTCTTCCAATACTTGAGGAAATAAAAAGACTCACTGCAGATTTTACTCACATCACTTTTACACATGTTTACAAAAATCAAAACCAAGAAGCGGACCATCTCTCCAAAGTTGTCCTGGACTTGGATAAAGGGCGTTAAATGATCAAAGAAGAGTGCTCGGAAGGCACCTTGGAATTTATTCACAACCCTTGGTTTTCTCTCTAATTAAACTATGCACTGAATTCCTATTTTGCTTGTTATGGACATTTTGAATAGCCATGTAAATATGATGGAAATATGGAAATTTTGATTTATATTTTATTGGAATTCCCTTAGCTATGAAATATAAAACATACATATTATATTATACAGGTCCTTTCCACCACTTTTCATGAGATATCTGGACATATCAACAGTCCTACATTGTCTGCTAGCTTCAAATGATGGAATGCCTATGTCATATACTAATGTAATTTGTTTTTCATAAATAAAATTGCTTATTTTTTTCCTTCGAAAAAAAAAGGTTCATTTGATTAGAGAGAAATGAAAAAAGAGGAGTCTCATTGGTAAAATGGCACAGACTTACAACTCTAAAGGACATGGGAAGATGGGTGCTTAAAAACATTTTTATTTTTGCAACAATCTTGTCTACAAAAGTAATGAGGAATATAAAGGGAGAGGGTTTATGGTCAAAGTTGTTATTCATAAATATATAGCACCAATATCTATGGAGGATTGGTTAATATCTCCTTCAAATCCTCTTAACCATGTCTCAATAATTTGAAAGACTACTATAAAGTATTTTCCTCTAGTATGCAATTGGATTGTTTGGAAGGTAGGTGATGGGAGAAGAATTAGGCTAGGTGAGAATCCCTCGATAGGTTGTGGGGAAGAATTCAAGTTTTCTAGTTCATCTTGTCACTCTTAAATAGGAATATCTTGTTTATGATTCTAAAATTAAGTTGTGCTTTGATTATGTATGAATTTGGAATGGAATTCATGAGGAATGTATGAATTTTGCATGCATAGTTGGGGTAAGGCTTAAATATTTGCTCAATGAATTTGAAAATGCTTTAGAGTTTATTTGGCTTGAATTACCTTCTACATTTGAGTTTTATGTAGGCATGGTGGTTTCATTGATAGGCTACATGCCTTTATAATTCAAACTAGCCTAATGTATTTGTATTCAAATTTATTTTGTTCCCTTTGGAACTATGTGATGCATTCAAAGTGGGGTCTTTCAAATGAGCCTTCAAACCTTCTAATTTTGGGTGTTATTCAAATCCTATGGGGCTAACAATGATTCCAAGCCCTTTTGTAAATTTGAAGTAGTAAATTCAAAGTGGTTAGTTGGCCACTATTGAAAGATCAAATTGTTACTTTGATTGGGTAGAAGCTATGTTGTTTACATTCCAAGTATTGACTTCAAATGGAAATCATTATGGTCCTTGGTTGTTTACTTCGAATGGAAATTGTTATGGTTCTTAGTTGTTTACTTTGAAGGGTTCCTTTGAGTGAGGTTGGTTGGCCTCTGTTTGATTCAAAGTATTCTTCAAATGGGTTGAAGGCCCCTTATTATTGGAATTTGAAGTGTTATCTTCAAATGAGGCCTTTAGCCTATGCCATATTATTTTTCAAAGTTGGGAAGAATGTAGAAAATGGCCCAATGGCCTATTGAATGAATCTTTCGAAAATGGTTGATGGCCATCTTTCAAAAGGTCCCAATGGTCTATCAGGAATATTCAAAAGAAGATGTTTTGAAATGGCATGATGGTATCTTAGGTAGATTATAAATAATATCTTATGAAATGGTTCGATAATATATCAAGAAGCTTCAAAGGAAGATCGTTCAAAGTGGTCTCATGGACTAGTTCCTTCGGTTGGGTGCATCTTTGAAAGAGGCCTAGTGGGATCTTTCAAAGAGGCCCAATTCTGTATTTTCTCCTTTTGAAGTAGTAACTTTGAAAGAGGCTCGATGGTTTATTAGGTGCATATTTCAAAAGTGTTTGATGGCTCTTTTTGAAGAGGGCAGATGACCTATCTAGTGGTTTTGTCATTGGTGACCAATAGCTTCATTCAAAAAGGCATGATGGCTTAAATTATTTACATTGAGGGGGGACATTTGGAAGTGATAGATGGCCACATTTTTTAATGGGATAGATGGGCCGATGTTTGAGTATGGCCATATGTGTGGGAACATATGTGTTTTTTTCAAAGGATGAATTGGGATGATATATGGATCAATTCCAATTTATTGATGTTCAAACGAGGCTCAATTGCATGTATTGATGTGTGTTTTTTTATATTTTCAAGTGGCTTGATGTGTATCAGGTTAGAACTTTAGAAGTGACCCGATAGAATTTGGGTGGCTATTTTGAAATGTCATTATGGTATTGGTTCACCATTAGGATGGATCTTTCAAAGGGACCCAATGTGTATTTTTAAAGAGGGATGATAGTTTGGTAATTGTACCTTTGGTTTGGAATCAATAAGCTTTTGAAGGAAGGCTATGTGTGGTCTTCAACCCATGTAACTAGGGACAATTCAAAAAGAATAAATTAACGAAGCCTACATAAGGATTAATTCAATAGAAAAGACAAAACAAAACAAAAATTCCCTTCCTCCTTGAGCATGGTCACAGAAGGAGATGGTTAGATTACAAGAGTTTTTGGTAGAGTTATTTTTGGTAATTTCACCCATTCTTGTAACATTGACTCAACCTCCACTAAAAACCACTCTAGCTAGTTATTTCCTTGTAGTGTAAATATACAAAACAACTTGAACCTTGACATCCTATGTTGTGAAAAACAACTAATATCACAAACAAAATCAACTCACATTGATTGAGATGTGAATCACAAAAATGGGAATATCCCAAGGATCTATGGGAGGAAATGTTGTGTCTAGTATGTGGGAATTGAGAGGTAGAATATGAACAATGTTTTTCGCTACATTGTGTAGTGTACACACAAATTGGAAAGAAGTTGAATTTGCATATCAAAGGCCAATGATCATCACTTCAAGAGAATCTGGTGAGATATTCAACAAGGTCACAAAGAAAATGATACGAGAAATAAGTATATGGTTGAGAGTAGAGCTAATGGGGAAAAAATAGCATAATATACACTTTGTCTTCCCATATAATTATTTGGTTTCATGGATGGCTTAATAAAATATATCTATCTATCAATTTATCTACCTTTTTCAAAATAATAAAGATAAACAATTTCAAATATGTTATAGGTTTTGTATGAATATATAACTTTGTTGTATTATTCATATAATTATGGTTGTGTATTCTCTTGATGTTTTCTTACATTGTGTGATCCAGGTGGACATCCGTGGCCGCCCACATATTCCACTGGCTCAAAATGCAGTTTCCAGCTTGGCAATGTTTCTACGATTTTTCGATTCCCAAGCTTCTGGGGCCATTTTGAGGCCCTAAACGATGTTTTTTTGGCTTGACAGCGCCTACCATGTAATTAAAATCATATTCTAGGTTTGACAGAATGTGTACTCCTTAGATAGACCTTTCTAATGGGGTATCGAGAGCCCCAAATGGAGATCGTATGAAAAAGTTATGCCCTCGGGAAGTTGACGTATCAACTACACCCATCGGGGCCCACAAACCTTTTGGTGTCTCATCTCCTAGAGTTAGGGTTTTGAATGTTTAGGGTTTTCTCATTTATGCTTTATCTTAAAAATTCCTTTGGAGCCTCATTGTAATCATCTTCTTATGATTGTGCGTAGCTGTCACATATGTTCTTAGAGACAAGCTACCACCATTCTAGCGAGTTCACTTCACTATGTATTTTCTTTTATAGTCTCTGCATATTTCATTCTTTAATATAAATTGATTATTATTGTATCTATGTGCTTCTATCCTATTTATGTGTTTCATTTCTTTCCCTCATAAATCTGGATCATTGTGTGTTTCTTTTGAATATAACTTCATTTAATTATTAATAAGAGCAATATATATAGGTTTTTGATACAAAGAAAATATCAAATTTACCTTAGAGTTGAGTAAGTAGTCAGGAGCTTTAGTTGTCAACACATATAGGGTTGGGACTAGGGGGCACCCTATTGAATAAATCTAAAAATCCCTACCTCTTTGGAAGAGAGTCTATTAACAACCAAGCAGGCTGAGGCATCTACAAATAACGTTTCAACACTATTGAAAAAGGTCATACCAAACCCTAGACCTTAGAGTATGGCTAGGATGAAGAGCCACCAAACTCAGTTATAGGTTTTCTCAAAACACTTTTTTACAAACGGGGCAATAATGTCCCATGACTTGGTCCACTCTATTCCCCCCAAGCTACAACAAGATTGTCCATAATATATCTAACCTACCTAAAGCAAATCCATTGTTCTTAAGGTAGACAATCTTACTAATCTATTCAACATTAAAATCTCAACTTTCAACATTTGTGTAATCCCCTTCTCTAAGTTGGTTGTTAAGCATTTGACAGTCTTAGATAATCAAATTTGACAACTCTTTTCTCTAAGAAAAGGTACAATCAAAATTGAAAGCAATTCTTTTTTTAAGAAAAAAGTAAATGTGGGAAATTGTTTTAACAATCATGTATATTGTTAAAAAAAATTAAGAATAGAATTTTCACATGTATATGTTTCATTTTACATAATTAAAAATGTTAAAATTGTATACAATTAATATATTTTATAGTCAATAAAAAAATTTAACGTTTTAATAAAATATTATCATCTATTAAAATTAATATCAATTTATAGAATTTTAATTTTAAAAAATCAATGATATATATATATATATATAAACCTTTCTTATATGTGGTGAACACAATCATATGTGACGATTAATGTTTATTATCCTCGTTAACTACATGAAATGAAATAGTTTTTCTTTTCAATGTCGAGTTCGTGCAAATAAAAGGGTTTCATTTGAAAATAGTTTAAGGGAATAGTTTAAGTTGGTTGAAAATAGTTTAAGGGGATAGTTTAAGTTGGTTGAGATTGCACATCACAACCTCAAAGGGTCCATTTTTCCATAACAATAATGATCTAACGTGCACGATCATAATAACTGATTGTTTACATGCACGAGCGATGGGTCAACATAGGTAGAGATGGTCAAATTTTCTTAAAATTCATTGAGTATAGCCATATAGCTCATATGGAAAAACTTTCTACGAAATGACAATTTTTTTCAGGGACATTTGCCTGAAATCCGACGAGAAATTGTTAGATTCGTAGATTTGAGTGATTATTTATGTATAATCCGTGTCCCAGGGGTTTTTCAGCATGTTGAATCCATTTCAACATTTAGAAATGGATTTTGAACAACAAAAAATAGTGATTTGTGTAAATTTATATCGTTGGATTCCGATGAAAAAATCCATTTTGTAGAACAGCTAGACAACGTCGTTCATATGTGGAAAAAATAAGAAATTTGTATGTTTACCTAATAACATTGACCACTTTTGCATTGCCTTCAAATGCATGTGTGTGAGCAAATGATAAGACAAAAGGATTGGTTGGCCAAGGTTGGTAACATGCAAAAGGTGTAGTGGGTGACATACACAATGCATATCCGCTTTTGAATAGGCAGTACAAGTTCACCTATCTAACCAAATTCACATATGAATTTCACTCAAATCACCTTTAAATATCTAAGTTGTAGTGTTTTCTTTTCTTTTGACTTTATTTGATACGATGTTATTATTTGAACGTATTTTGGTTACAAAAATGACTTGGTTGGTTGATAGATACATTTATTGATGATGTGATCTAAACCTTTAATCTAATTTGATGTGATTATTGTTTAATGTGGATATGTGTGTGTGTGTGTTATGGTTTATGCTCTGGTATTTTTGTGATGCTATGGAATATTGAAAATGAACATATGGTTACATGATGAAATATATTATTTTATATGATGTCACTGATGGTTTGTCAAGTGCAACAAGAAGAACCATAGGTGCATATGGATTGTGGATTGAGTCAAGATATGTGAAGCTAAGAAGTGGTTGGGTTATGTATGATTAACATGTACATGACATTGCTTATTGTTTGTTCAATGATTATTAGATAGTGCTATTTGATATGTTGTCTCTAGATGTGTGCAAAGATATGAAAACATTTTCCAAAAAATCATATACATGGGAAAAGGGTTGTGTGATGAGATGTGACATGATTAGTACCATCAGAGAGAGGAGTTATAGGTCACTTATTCCTACCTACTATCATCCCTACCATGTAATGGATTGAAAAACATATGTTTTAATGTTTTTGCATGGATGTTACATGTTTCCATAAGGGTAGGTTGTGGATTTGGTCACTTATGGGGTCTTACTAAGAGGAATGCAATAAGGTGCCAATCCTTATTCCTCAATGAGCATTAGTTTCTCACTAGTTATGAATGAGTAGGGTTAGTTAAGTCCCATCATTGGCACCATCCCCATCATTAAAAAAAGATATGTGAAGGACATGTCAGAACATGGCTTTCTTGGTACATGCCAATAGGTAATACTTGAAGGGCATGTGGGGGCAAGGCGCCCTTGGTATCATGCACTTGAATATTTGTAGAGGTTATGTCTAGTTCTTGGTGAAGGGCACTTGAAGAGTTGTAAAGGTTATGTCTAGCTCTTGGTACAAAATACTTGTAGGCTCTCAAGTAACTTGGTCTCACCCTTGGTATTAACTTTGATTCAATTTATGTATACTTTGAAGAAAAGCATCCTTTGGCATATGCATTTTATTTTAGCATGGGAAATTGAATGAATTGCATGAGTAGTTTTATTGGCCATATATACTTATGCACATTTTTATGAAAAGGAAAATAGAATTTACTTTATAATTGGAAATGGAAAATGCATATAGAAATAAATGATTCAAATGGAAAGAGAAACAATTTTATTTAAATAGAAAATACAAATTTCATATGCACCCACTATGAGGAGAAATAAAATGGATCTAGGGAACATCTAGGAGTAAAAATAAGAGAAGAGGTTGGGATGTAATGAATAACCTATATTTTGCATTTTAAATAAAAGAATTACTTGTGCATGGAGTGATACATGGGTGGGTGAATAATATACAAACACTAATCAAATTATTATTATTATGCATAAGATGGAAAAATGGCATGAGCCTCAAAGGCTATATAAGAAGGGAGGATTGGGCTCGTGAACTCGCCTTTTTGCAACCTAATGCCTTCAAAATAGGTATCTTAGTCTGAAATTTGTAGAAGTATTTTAATTCTTCAAAAATTGGAAAAATATTGAATGGGATTTGAAATTTATGAAAAAAATCCAAGGCAATTAGCATATATTTTTAAGAGTTGAATTTGTTGATTAGAACCCTTAGAACAAGCTTCGAGACTATCCTAACTGATCCAAAATGGATCCAAGAAGGCCTAAAAATAAAAGTTCTCAGAATCGGACGAAATTAGCATCATTGCGTCCGGCTCGTTGCGTTGATTCTGTCCATATAATGTTTTTCACAAATGGATGTTGTATGCGAAAGATATTGCGTTCTGACTGATTTCCCAAACAGGGAAAAATTCAAACTAGTCAAAGTCAACATGTCGTATTGTTGACGTCAGCAGTACGATAGGTGGCATCAGCATGATGTCATGATGATGTCAACAGGGACATGTGGCAGCACCAGAAGGTGACACTTGTCACTCATTTTTTGCATTCTCGGGCTGAGTTGGACCAATGGGGAATTGAACGTGGCAGTGTATGGACATGACACATGGAAATATGTACGTGACATGGCCCAATGACAAGTTGAAATGTGGAAGTACGAATGAAAGGTGGTTGTATGGATGTTCACTCGACCAGGTGACTGGGTTGTACAGAAGCTGACGTGGCAGGGTGACTGTGTTGTACAGAAGTTGATTGGGCACGTGACTTGGCAGTACGGATGTTGACGTGGCATGACACATGGTTGTACTGCGGTGACATGGCAGTTGGATGTGCATGTTGATTGTGCATTGAATGTACCGTACAGACGAATCATGGGGTGACACGTGGCCCAATCATAGGGTGCCACGTGGCACCCCAAATTTTTCCAATGTTGGAAAGGAAAAAAAAATTGTTGCGACTCCGCAAGTTTTGAACCCATAACCTATGATTGCGCCAATGGACTAACACCCTTGGGCTAACCAGAAGGGCATGTTTGTTTCTTGTTATTCCATATGGCATAATATATATTTAAAGTGATATGAAGTGGAAGTTTGGGGGATAATCTCGGTCGATGGGAGGCTAGCCCATGACCAAGGGCTAAGAACCAGGAGCCAGTTCAGAGTTTGGGCATGCGAGAGGTTAAGGCCAGGGACACATGGCCCATATGATCAGCGCATCCAAGACCAAGGTGCGTCCATCCCAAGGCCATATAGCAGCACCCATATGACCAGGGGCCCAGGAGAAAGGGTTTGCGCCCACATATTTTGCCAATTTTGGGTTTTTACACTATATATTATTATTTTTATTGATTTTCAGCTTGTTTTTAATGGATTTTAGCCATTATTGGGGGATCTGGAGCCCAATTTGAGGCCAAATTATGGGAGGAATTTGGGAGGAGAACCCCAACTCCACATCTATAAGAATCAAAGGTTTTTTTACAGTAAGAGAAGTTCAGAACGGGAGAAATACTGAGGAATTTGAAAGCCAAAGCCATTTTTATGCAGGGAAGCCATTGAGGAGGGGAACTTTGCGGGCCAATTTCGGGAGCTACGCTCAACCATTTTTAGTGTCGTCAGTTGTGTTGGATTCTTGACGTTGAGAAGAACATAGCCAGACCAGTTTGTAATCCTTTTGACACTTTTATGATTTACTTTTGAAGCATTGAAGAGAAATAAGAAAGCCTCACCCACTGACACAAAGGCACAAAGACGTAGGCAATCTTTTCGAACTCCATTAACAAAAAAAAAATTATGGTTTGTTGTTCTTTGTGCTTACATTCTAAGTTGCATTTCTTTATTATGGTTGTTATAATATCTCATTAAGTTCTTCTTCTTTCATTAATTCATAATTGGTTAATGAACACATGCTTAAAACTTAGCCAAGTCTTTAAAGATCAATTACGGATCAAGCGGTATCAGAGCATGTTGAAGGTTGGTTTTTGAGTTTGCATGATTTCTAGGGAAAATTTGAGTCATGGTGAAGTCAAGATTGTAGAAGGGGATCATGATATTGGGTCGAGACAGAGGACTTCTCAAAGTGAGGAGATGGCATCGGAAGAAGGCATGTCTTAGAATGAGATAGAGTTGCAAAATACTTTATTCACCATGTCTGAGATGATAAAGGTATTATATGAGGATTACTTGGAACGAAAGAGGCCTTTCCAAGGGGAATCTTCCAAACAAGACAAAATTGAAGAAGGAGAGGATCCTCCTAAACCTCCTCCTTCACCTCCTTCTTCTGCATCGACTTCTTCTTCTTCAAGTACAAGTTCCAAATCCACCGCAAGAAAACATTCCCATAAACATAAACATGATATGCCTTTACTTAAGCTTGATGTGAAATTTGAATTGCCCATCTATGATGTTGAAGTCAATGTTGAGAGGCTCGATAACGGGTCAAACAGATGGAAGTTTATTGCAGTGTGCAACAAATCAAGGATGAGGCAACTCAAATCAAATTGTCATTAGTTCATTTTGCAGGCACAAAACTCATCTAGTGGCAGAGTAAGTTGTAAAATGGCACGCAGCAAGTTGGTAATGTATTTCCATCATGGAAAGATTTTGTTTTTGCACTTAGAAACCAATTTTATCCTTTGGGTTATAAAGGAAGGCTTTAATTGAATGGCAAAGTCTTAAACTAAGAAAGGGACAAATGGTGCAAGAATACACAGATGAATTTCGTAAGATGGCATTAATGTTAAAAATTCCATTACATACCCAAGAAACTCTTATGAACTATATAGGAGGTTTACTTGCACATATTCTTAACATTGTATTTATGTTTGGACCTACTAATATTGATGAGGTTTCTATTAAAGAAACATACATTGAAGAAGTGAAAACAAGAGTTGGTGTATCAAGGGAATCATCTTCAAGGAAAGAGGACAAAATAAAGGGGAATGGAAAGAAAGAAAATTCAGCGACAAGAAAGGAAGAGAAGCTCTCTTGCAAGCATTGCAAGAAATAGGGGCATGATAATGACCATTGTTGGCAATTGCATCCAGAGAATAGACCAAAGTGGTTCAAAGAAAGAAAAGGGAGGCAAACAGTTGCAACAGCAACACAGCCAACAGACTTCGGATATGATTCAGGTGATGAGACTAAGATCACAACAACTAGTTTGATAGGTAAAATTGGTGATGGATATGATTCTAGAAGTAAGTTGTTTCACATAAGGGTGATAATGAAACATACTAAGATCGATACATTGATAGATAGTGGATCTCAATCTAACTTGATTTCAGAGGAAGTGGTTAAACAATTGGGATTAAACACTAAGATGCATCATAAACCTTACACACTTAAATGGATAAGCAACAATCATAAATTGCACATAACAAAGCAATGCACTTTAAAGTTTGCAATTTCATCAAAAATTGTGGATGAGGTAATGTGTGATGTGGTGCCACTCAACGAATGTGGAATGCTATTAGGCAGCCCTTATTTGTTTGATCGCAAAGAAATCTTATACGGGGAACATAATCAATATCAATTAACTAAAGAAGGCAATGAATATGTTGTACATGCTCGTCACTTAAAAGAAAATCAATCTCTTTAAACCATGGAACAATTAAGGAAGGCAGCTTATGCAAGCAACACATCTATAATTGTGCCAAGTAAAGCAATTGATATTAAGCATGAACATGAGATGCTTGTAGAATGGAAGTTCAATCATACTTTGCTTCAAGATAAGCTAATGTCATACAAGTATAGCAAACATATTAGCTCATTTTCAGACATATTTTTGATGTTATCATTGTTAATGTTTTCAACATGGATGGTAGTGGCTTCAGTAAGATGTGAAAGAGTACAAGTGGATAACAATATGTTGTTAGTTGTCATGGTTGTTTTGCAATTAATTATGATGCGACGAGTGCACGGGACAGAGTTTAAAGACAAAGAACAAGTGGGGTGGCCTATCCCGCACTTGATGATTGGTTAAAGCCCTTTTGGAGGACCAAAAGGTCTTAGTGGGGACGCATGATCCAAAATGGATCCAGGAAGGCCTAAAAATTAAAGTTCTCAGAATTAGACAAAACCAGTGCCATTTCATCCGGCTCATTGTGTTGATTCTGGCCATATAATTTTTTTCGTAAATGGACGTCGTATGTGAAAGATATTGTGTTCTGATCGATTTCCCAGACAAGCAAAAAGTCAAACTGGTCAAAGTCAACAGGTCGTATTTCTGACGTCAGTAGTACGATAGGTGACGTCATGATGACATCAGCAAGGACATGTGGCAGCACCAGGAGTTGACATGTGTCACTCAGTTTTGGCATTTTCGGGATGAGTTGGACCAGTACGAAATTGACACATGGAAGTGTACGGACGTGACACGTGGCAGTCTGTACGTGACGTGGCCCAATTACAGGCTGACACATGGTAGAATGGACAATAGGTGGTTGTACAGATGTTGACGTGGTAGGGTGACTGGGTTGTATGAAAGTTGATGTGGCAGGGTGACTGGGTTGTATGGAAGTTGACATGGCAGG
>SNQJ01S0150197.1:0-17808 GCA_010110895.2 Picea sitchensis | reverse complement strand
GTTGGCCGATACATATGGTTTAAACGATTATGATTATGGATGGAACAACACTGTACTCAGTCATTAACACACTGCATGGTGGTGGTAATCCCACCACCTTCGCACGCATGCAATTAATCCTCGCCTCTTTGAGCGTTGAAGCTGTTAAGCCCTATCGTTTTTCAACCCTGTGTTTTGTATTGCTCAAATCAAACCCCACCATGCACAGAGGCTATGGCTCCTGTCGTGAGGGCCGAGCCCAACGGGTGCCAAGCACTGTTAATGTTTGATGGTGCGTGTAGCGACCTAGAAAATCTCGGGTGGCTCGCTTTCATTAGGAGATTCGATGGTTATAACCACACTGTGGCTCGACAATTTGCGTTATTGTTTGATGGCTACCGAGCCAAAGTTGGAGATGTCCAGCTTGAAGTCATTGAACAGTTTCTCAGCTTGGCAACCAGCCTGCCTGTCACGGGACAAAAATGGTCGAAAAGTTGCAAGGTAGATGATGTCCCGTGGACATTACTGTTCCAATCTCGCACAGTGAACTCCTGTGACAGAGGTTTTCCTGCAAAAATGTTGAAACCCCACTGGTATGATCTCCTGATGATTATCAATCAATTCGTTACTTGTGAAGGCAGGTACGGGTTCATTTTCTTGTTTCACCTGCGTTTATTGATGGTTTTTATGGGTTTCGAACTTAATATGCCGCACTATCTGCATAGAAGTTTGTTCAAGATGGCTAAAATGTACAAGCGTAGCCAAGCTGATACCAGCCTCTTCCATTTGGGGTTGATTAAAATGATTTTGGTTTATGAATTGGGGTTACATCGTGATTCTTGGCATGATTTTCTCAAACGTAATGGCTTTGAAGAATCGAACCCTCCTCAGGTTGATAAGCCCATGGTGACCGAAACCAAACCTATTCCCCCTGTGCCTTATAGCGTTTTGCTACCCAAACCTAAACCCGACTCACCTACGAATTTGCCTGTGGATGTGACTAAACAAGTTGAAATTGATAAACCCGCGACAAATCGGCCTAAAGCTAAAGCTAAAACTAATGCTAGAGGCAAGAAAAATGCAAGGTTAATCTCTCGCATGGAGAAGAATAAACCTAAGCCCCCTGCCAAATCAGAGCCTATTGTGGTCAGCGAAGACTCTGATTCAGACATTGAACGTTTTCTCGCCGAAGAGTATCCTTACTCAGAGGGCTTGTGTGGCAAACCTCCTTATGATTTTGTCAAGAATTTACCTCCTTGTCTGTGGGATAACCCTGACTTCCCTGGTATTGAATCACCCCATGGAACCCTCGGTGAATCATCGAAACCCTCGACTGCTCAACTTGTTTCTCCACCTTGCGATCAGTGTGGGTTGTGGTTGGAGAGATACTACTTGGATGTCCCAAGGTTGCAATCCAAAATCCACAATTTGGAAAACCAAGTGGCAAAGCTCACTGGTCAAAATGCAAAGGTGCAACCCAGTGACAAGAAGCAACGAACTACTGGTTCAATCCTGTTCAAAAATGTCGAGTCTGCTACATCAATTGTCAATTCAAAATTGACATAGTCTCAGCAACTGTGATGGTATAATTTTCACTCATTTATATTACACTCTGTACATATTTCACCTGCTCTGTTACATAAGCATGCTTCGCTGTATATAATTTTTGTGGTGATAAATCAATTTTCGTTATAGTTTAAGATTCGATTGGATTGGGTTTTGATTCGATGGATCATCGAATAGATATGATTATTCAAATTTAGTTCGATTCTCTGTTAATAAGACAAGTTCTTAATATTTTTAAAAATAGACTGTTGTTGGTATTTCAATTTTCGAATACAGTCAATGGGATGATTTGAATTAGTTATGAGTAAAAATGATTGATAAATGGGTTAACTATTTTTGTCTTTCAACCGGATTTGATACTTTTTTGTTGATACACAACCAATTGCAACTCATTCGATTCTCATTATTGTTTGAATTGAATTCCGTTCAGGGTTTCGATATTGTTTCTATAATTAACTCAGTAAAGATTCGTGTTGATTATTGTCCAGTTCATGAATTCTGTCGATTTTATTGCGCCTCTGTCTATTGACTGTGTGGTGATCAAACATGATAGATTTTTGAGTTGATATTCATGGAGTATGTTTTCATCCGATTACAAAGGAAGCTATTTACACATCATGCTTTTAACTGAGTGATATCAATCTGCTGTTATGATTATAATTGGTCAATGATAGTTGCAACCATTGTTTTCGGTCATACCTGTGAACTGTTTGAAACTCAGCGAACGAAGTCTGTGGCTCGATTCTATGGATATAGTTATGCATGAAATCTTTACAGCCTTTCTATATTGGAAATGGATTAAACGATATGAATCTTATGCAAATCAATAATGATTGTTTTGTATCCCATACGATTTGGTTTACCATTGATTGCATTTATGAAACAGTCTTGTTAAGATTTGATTCAATTTTATGTCAATTGGAAAACCAGAGCATTATTGCCCTGTCCCGATTGCATTCGTTTTGATTTGGTTTAATTTAAACGATAAGAATAATTGAATTATTAGTAATTAGTTTTGGATTTGATTTTATTTGATTATATCTAGTCATGTTTACTATTTGTGACTAGCTACAGAATTAGATGATTTTGCAGCTAAGTCTGTAAAGTCAATTTTTTATTGTTTTCTTAATAAAATATCCTTCTAATTTGGTCTTTGTGTTCTATTGCAAGAAAATTCGAATTGGCAATAGATATCATGAGCAGTTAGGGGATGCTTTACAGATTCTACTTGCATTTTATTTCCTTAGTTAGTTGATTTTGGGATTATTCCCAGATTTTGTAAAACAATTTGCTATTATTCACAAGGATGTTTTACCTTATGAGAAACCTATATAAACTTATGGTTTTTGTAATAAATCTCATCCTCAGTTGTGGGAGAACAAGGATATGTAATTCTGATTCAAACTGGAGCAGAATTGGTGTTTTGTCATAGCTTTTGCTTTTCAATATATCAACACTTTGTTTCAAGTTTTGTATATCATTTTGTTTATGGTTTAGTATTACTTTGCTATCTAAATCAAATGCAAGTGATATAATTTCTTTACTGTTATACATATATTGTTGCTTCCAAATAGATAAAAGACATAACAGTTGTTGATTCATTTTGTGAATGATAGCTTTGTCTTCTTCATAGATTGAATTGTTATATAAGTTTTCTTCATAATAGGTTTCCCTTATTGCAGAGATTTATCATCATAAGATTGTTATGATTTTCTTTTATGTCTTGTTTGTCCTGTAAAACACTTCAAGAAGCAGCATAGCTGATCGTTTATGAGAAGCTTAAGGACTAAACGGTGTGAATTTCTTCCTCCAACCAGCTTAGAAGCAATCATACACAGGGCAGACTTGGAGCGTTTCCAGGTCAATTAGAGTTTAGTTTACTGTTTTCATTAAGTAGTTTAATATAGATGATAGTTTAATTAGATTTATATTAGATTGTTTAATTTCAGTAATTATATTAGATTGTTTAATTTCAGTTATGTTTGTTTCTTCTTCATAGAAACATAAAATAAAAAAAGATTTCTGTTTGTCTTGAGGCTGAATACATATGATTTTTGCAGGGTTTAATTAAATCTGTAGTTTGTCTATAATGTATATTTGTAAATAAGGGGATAATTAAACTGATAATTAGATAGTTGATTTGAAGTTATTATAATCACAATTAGTATCTTGTATATATAGTTAGTAGTTTATAGTTAGATTAGTGTAAGTTAGTTTAGTTTGTTTTTATTAGTTTCTAGTTCCTTTATTTTAGTTAGTTTCTTGTATTGATTATAGTTAGTTTTGTTTTATTTATTTTAGTTAGATTTCTTAGCTCAGATCAATTCTCTCTTTGGTTTTTCTAAGACCTTAGAGCAGCCAATGGAGCCGTTAAACTCGTCGAGGTGGTCCATTCCAAACGGCTTAGGTTATTTAAACAACCCGGACCCGGTTCCACTCTCGGTTAATGGACGGTCATTTTCGCCTGTCAACACCTTGATAAGATTCAAACAGGGCCTAAGAACCTTATGTTCTTTTCTATACATTATGCCCAAAACTTGCGCCCAGCTTGCGCAGCTGGCACGGCTATGCAGCCGCATGGCTAATGGCCATGCAGCTATTCAACTAAGCAGCTACCAGCTGTGTATGCAACTATGCAACATGCAGCTGTGCAACTCGCGGCTGTACAGCTTCATGACAGCCGCGGCGCTATGCGGCTATATGCAGCTATGAGAGCGTACAGCATGCAGCAAGCGGCTTTATGGGCTTATGGAGCTTACTGCGCGGCTTTATTACGGCATGCGGCATGCAGCAATTGCGAAGCATGCAGCTTTACCGCGGCTTTGTACGGCATGCGGCTTCATGGCTTTATGCGGTATGCGTTGTGCAACAATGCAACTTGCAACTTTGTGCAGGGTTACACGGCTTTTATTACGGCTATGCGGCTGCAGCGCTATGCAGCTTCTGGCAACTGTACGGCAATGCAGCTGCGGTAACCTAAGCGGCTATGCGGCTTCGCGGCTTCACGTGGCTTTCGCGTAGCCAGCTATGCAGCTGCGCAACTATATGAGTGTAAAGCATGCAATTTATGCAATACGCTTATGCAGCATGCAGCTTATGCAGCAGCTTTGTGGAACTTATGCAGCTTACGCTTGGCACGGCATGCAGCCGTATGTAGCGTATGCAACTTTACACAACTTTATGCAACTTTATGCAACTTTACACAACTTTGTGCAACTTTATGCAACTTATGAAACTTAAATTTTTTTATGGAACTTATGAAACTTATGCTACTTTATGGAACTTATGAAACTCTACTCAACTTTTTGCAACATGCAACTATGCAACTATGCAGCTATGCAGCTATATGCAACTTATGAATGGTGTGACCTATATCCTCTAATGAAACTTGTAAGATACAGCTATATCGCTAATGAAACCTAAGTCCCTTCTTAGAGGCCTTGAGAGCAAACTATGATGCACAAAACCTGTGAATAGTGCCCATACGGTGTCCTAATAACCCATTTTTATTATTTAAAGCATACCAATTTTTCCCATATTCCTAATTGGAGGCGTTGATCTTGGTAATTAAGCACACAAGGTTCATTTAAATCATTCATTTTTCCCTTCCCTTGATGATGGTACAAGCCTAAACTCCCATATGTGATGTGAAAAAAAATCCTAATGGTGTCCAAAATCCCACCTCGAGGCCAAATATCCCATAAAAATTATCTACATGATCATTCAATGGTTAGTTCATAGACCTTGAGGTCAAATATCTCTTAAATAATACCAATGGTTCCAAATGCAAATATATTGCAACTATATAAAACTATATTTCAACTTATGCAACTATATTGCAACTATATTCTCAAATATTACGGGTGAGTGGTCAAATGCAACTATATTGCATCAACTATATTTCAACTTATGCAACTATATGCAACTAGTGTTACATTGGCCCTTCGTCCTATATGACCATTAATGATGTAAACCATCCTTTACTTATGGAAGTCCGGTGGCATGAATTCCAAAGAAAGAAGGGAGAAGAACTTTCCTTTAGAGAAGAAATTGTGTTTTCCTCTGTAAAACCCTATTTTGGAGAGTTTCGTTGGCTTCCTGCAACTGAGATGCGATTCCATGGTGCATTATAGCTAGAGCACAAAGTTTCTGGAGGCTACACTATATCTAGGGTGTGATGACCTTCGTACGTGGGAAACAAAAGCATCTTCTTGATGCTTCTAAAATGAGAAGACTCTATGGTGAGGTGGATCCTAATGGTTTTGGATCTTACTAAAACATGATTTAGTGGGATCATCCTAACGTCCTCATCTTATCCTCTTCAACAACTTATAAAAGGAGAGGAACACTCATGGAGAAAGTTAGAAAAGCTTGATTAGGTTGAAATTCTTTGAGCTTGTAGCTTGGTTAGATTGGCTTTGAGCTTTTAACTTTTATCAAGATAGATTGTGAGTAGCTATAAAATCCATGGTCTTAAGTCCTTGGTGAAAGAAGTGTGTGGGAAGCAATGAATTGTTGGAAGGAACCTTATGACATCAAGGCATCCGGTTGTAATCTCTCTTCCTATTATTTAATATAATACAATGGCATGTTTCTTTCCATAAAATTATCTTTGGCCCTTTATTGCATAGTACTTGATCATATGCATAGGTTGTCATTGAATATACTCTTTTCGCTTTCCTTGGTTGGTTTTGTCCTTTGCGAGGATCGATTATCACAAAACCTTAGGAATTGAAGCTGAAATTTCTTTCAAAAGACACAAAAGGGCGACATTTATCTCATCAATGCTTTTGTTCGGTGAAATGGGAATTTGATGATTAGAGACTGGGGAAAGCACCATGTCACGTAGTGTGTTGTTTCACAGATCATGGAATTGGATCTAGGGGGATTAGTCTATATCGCGTAAACCGATTTACCTAATAAAAGAGTGGCGACTCCACTCGAGAATGAATTTTTTCCTAGTTTTCCTTATTTTCTTGCTTTGATTGCTTGGTTATGTTTTCTGAGTCACTGAGAGATCCAAATTGACTCTCTAACTATTAAACTTCATTGGAAAACCTTCTCAATTTTTTGATTTTTCCATTTTTGTTTGATTTTCCCACCTTGCTTTGAGGACGGTCGCGGCGACTTAGGATTTTAGCCTTACCTATTGTGACGGTCAAACTCCACTATCCATATAAACTGCAATCAATGATTTTTCGCTTGTGTTGGTGGTGCGAAAATTGTGAAATTCTTGATCTTTGATGGTTTTTCCTTACCCAAACCTTGGATTTGGTTTTGGGTGAATTTTTGGGTTTGATTATGATTTTTTTATAGTCTACTTGATAGTTTTTTAGCTACTTTTTAATACCATCTTTGCTTTGTTTTTCTTTTGAAAGATTTGATCTCTTCCTTTGAGTGTCTTTAGGTTACAAAGCCTTTTTCCTTTAGAATT
Organism: Picea sitchensis; assembly: GCA_010110895.2. Classification (NCBI taxonomy): domain Eukaryota; kingdom Viridiplantae; phylum Streptophyta; class Pinopsida; order Pinales; family Pinaceae; genus Picea; species Picea sitchensis. The sequence goes on along the minus strand of SNQJ01S0150197.1, from coordinate 10,829 downwards.
GTTTAGTGAAAAGAACACTTCTTTTTCTGAATAACTTGTGTTAAAAGATAAACTTTGTTTGGGTTGTTTTTTGTTTTGAAGTGATTTTCTATTTCTTTTTAGCTATCTTTGGAAACAAAAATCTTATTTCTTTCTTTGCATTAGATTAGGGGCATATTTGCATTTGAAGTAGTGAAATTCAATGATTTTTGGTCTTAAATTCTTAGAATTCCCCCTCATGGCCGGGGGCATCTGTGAATCGTGTATTGGTGTACAGTCTCTTTTTATCATTTCTTGAAAATCTTGATATTGATGAGTTGAATAAAAAAATTGGGACATTGTTCATATGGGAATGATAAATGTTTTCCTCCCTTCTTTCATTAGCGCAACTTTCATTGAAATGAAAATATTACATCATCATCTCTTTGCATAATTTTCAAATCGGTCAAAACACCATATTGTTCCACGCCATTTTCCTCTTAATTAACAACAACTATAAAATAAAGCACTTATAAAATTGATTAGAAATTTTTATATTTTTACACCGAAACCAAAATGACACCGATAGATTAGTTGTAGGGCCTTGGAATGGGTGTGAAAGATAAATTTCCAAAACTACAAACAAACATAGAATCTTGACTTAATGAGAGGTGAAATCCACTTAGTACATTTTGTCCACGGAATCCCTTCTAACACAAGGGTCAATCCGAGTCACATTGATCTTGGTGGGTTACTCTGCTGTTTTGGTCTTGGTGTAGAGGTTGTGTTTATTATGGGGGTCACTTGGGAGGTATACCCACAATGATGAATGAAAGCCTTTCAATTTGAGCTATATGCCACCTTGCTTGTGCATGGGATCAATTTACATTGTTTCCCCATGAATCATTGTAGTGATTGGTAACCTTAGTAGCCCTATCTCTTTAGGGTCTTTACACAAGGTGATTGTGGAGAGGATCTTCCATGATGCAGAATCGTTAGCCAAATTCCTTTCAGGCTCCTTGGAGGGTATACCCACATTTATGTGTGGGAGATTCCACTAGGGTGTAATTCCATTAGCGGTCGTCAGCGTAACTTTCTGCTCCTATCTCATCCCTTTTGCTTTGTTCCAGTGACATTTGGTTCATCACCAACTAGTGTGCTCATTGTCGAAGGTTTGTTGGTTGTGATTCTCAGATTTTTAGTGTGTGTTGTTTTTTCCCTACTTGGACTCTAGGTTGGATTTGTTTTATATAAAATCCAATTCCTGGAACGACCAATGAAGGAACCCACACGCTCGAGGGGGAATATTTTGTTTTCTTCTTGAAGCATTATTCCTCCTCACATACGATACTTTGGGCCTTCGGGTCTACAATTGGATTACCGATTCTGGTTGTTTTCAACTCGGAGGTAATCCCGGTCACGTTAAGTGCTTAGGTCATAAACTAGGATATATGAGCTCATTTGATCCTTCAACTTCTTCATCGGTAAGATCTTCTTCACCTTCACAAACATGAGGTCTTCTTCCATTTCCTCTTCTTCATCGAGTGAAATCTCCAAAGCTAGTAACTCAGTGGATAGAAGAAGAGAAACAAAAGAATAAGAAGAAGAAAATGAATAGGGTCCAAACTTCCAACCATTGCCAAACATGTTGGAAAACAACCCGTTATTGTGATCGTGTTGGGAGTGTTGATGATGTGGAATCACCCAAAAACCATGAAGCCAAGAGTACCTTGCGAGGCTTTGTAAGGTAGCCATATTCTTAAGGATTTCCTTGGCCTATACAAGGTTATAGAAGCATAGTCTGCACATCCCTGCGTAATCCATCCTCACGAACAACATGTTAGAGTGACTCTGGTCATTTAGTCCGCGAATACTGTTGGTAAGAAGAAAAGTAGAGTCAATTCCCCATGTATGTTATGCAAAGGCGTCATTATAACTCATATTTGCCCTCATATGGAAGAAGCCACGAAATTACTGGAAGACATAGGCTGACAACCTCAACTTCCTGGCACTTATCACAAGCTTTCTCTCAACCCACACATAGTTGATGGAATGATCAATCGGTTCCGGTAGTTCAGTCCGGTTGATCAAGTGGTCAATCTGGTCATCCTTGGTTGAACCGGTGGAGCCAAGTGAATGGGATCGATCCATCCCGGTCGATCCACCTCTGATAGAAATTAGAAACCAAAGCGGTGATCCTTTTCCAGTGTTGACTCCATTCTCTCTCCTTGGAGATAGGCAAGTGGTTGATCCGATCTGGTTATGGAATTAGATCCTACTCTCTCACCTTGAGAGTAAACCCTATCTGACCATGTTTTCTAAGTTGTCTGAGGACTCTACCATTTGATTATTCCTCCCTCTCCCGTAGGAACCTCTCCAAGTAATGAGGCCATCCATTTTAAATGGGGTGTGCTAGCATTGTTATTGTCTTCCCTCTCACATTCCTTTTCCATATTCTGATTACATGTTTGTGAACCATTGATGTTCCTCGGACATTGATAGATGAAGGTGTGTCCATTAGCATTTTCCTCTTTTGCTTGGCAAGATTTGGGTTGTCCTCAACTTGCACTAGTTCTGTATGAGAATCGGTTATCTTTTAACAAAAGAAACAATCAACCTTTAGGGACCCTTCCTTAGTTTCTGTAAATTTGGGAGGGAAAATTGTCTTTATTGATGTCATAGTAGTCCAAGACCCCTTGGATTTCTCTTTACTCCTTGGGAAGGGATTATGTCTATGCCATGAAAGCTATTGTGTCCTCTTTTAGGTAACTGATATCTTTCCCTCACAATGGAAGAATTGTGACTATTGATCGGTTTTCATTCATCGGTCTGATTGGATTACCTCCCTTATCATTTCTTATATGAAATGGTATGCAGCCCTTGCCATAAGAACAAATTATGTGGCGTTGTCTCCAGGGCCTTCCACTACCGATGAGAGAGAAATGGCCATGACTTGGATCAATAGTTGACATGAATTGCTATCTTGGTAAGGGTTATTGGGCGACCTCCTTACCCCTATAACCCTCAACATGTGTTCAACTTCCACAGTGTGTTTCTTCCGTCAAATGAAGAACTCTCTTGGAAGGCATGATCAAGTTTTGTCCCTTGACATGTGTGTCCTTCGAGCATTGTTCTCTTGGAATCCATGGTCAAGAAGATCCCCTTGAGCATATTTTTTTGATTTCAAGATCGTTAGAAAATGAAACCATCTTGAGCATGATTTTATGATTTAAGCTTCGTTAAAAAATGAAAACAGTTATGAGGATAGTTTTTTTCATCTATGAGGAAACCTCATTAAAAGATGAAGCGGAGGTTATGAGCATAGTTCTGGATTTACGTGTCAAGCTTCGTTAAAAATGAAATAGTGATGCAGGGATTGTCACATAGAGTCAAGGCATAGTTAAATGGAAATGGAGGTTATGAGCATGGTTCCGGTTACGCTGTCAAGCTCATTAAAAAATGAAATAGTGGTTTGGGGATTATACCTAGAGTCACGAGCATAGTTCTTCTCATGTCAAGCTCATTAAAAAATGAAATAGTTTTCCCCTCTTTGTTTGAGTCAAATTGCTGTTATGTATAGTTTTTGAAGCTTCATTTCATCCACCTTGCGGTTGGATGAAACAAAGCTTGGGAACCTGACCTCTAGAATTCATCTTTGAAGTTAAGCCCACTAGTTTCTATGCTTAAGATGGGGAGCTAGAAAGTACCAATATCGTTGGGAATACCAAGCATGGATTTTGTATGGTTCAATGTGTGTAAAATGAGTCATCTACCTCAAGCATGGTTTCCTCTGGTTCAGATTAGTAAAATGAAACGGTCCAAACATAAAAGTTTTGTTTTTTGTTTTAAAGCTTTAGCGTAAAATGAAAACAATCCCGAGCAGTCTTTGTTCTTTCTCATGCTAAGAAAAACATGAGAGAAAAATTTATTGGAAAAGCTTATTATTTGTCACTCTCTCATGCTCATAAATACACGAGAATGTAGGAGTATACTTTATCCCTTTTTAGGACTACGTGAGGTTATAAAAAAGAACTAGAAGAGTTCCTTTAAGCTCTTTCGACTCTCTAAACATGAAAAGATTGCGAAACGATCTTGTTCTTTTCATACTCGTTAAATTATTTGAATAAAATGTTTGTTGAGAAATAGTTTATCTATTTTGGTCTCTACCATACTACTTCTGAAAAAGGAACTAGGAGAGTTCTCTTTAAATATTTTTACACTCTCCAAAACATGAAAACCTGCAAGGTTTTCTTTCTTTGGACTGTAAAACCAAACATCCCGAAGGGCCCATATGAGATGAACCACTCCTTCCTGGGGTTAGTTAACGCTCAGGGGACTCATCCAAAGGATGAACACATCAACAATCATTTGTTATCCTCCTCAATCTTGTGTAGAAATAAAGAGTGCACAAGCTGGAGCATGGTGGGAAAAGGTGGGAAAAAATGTGTCTAAACTTGTATTCTATTGGAAGGAGTCACTTTTGAACATGACCTTAGTTTCACTACGCTTTGAAAATACAGGTTGGAAAATCCACTTGTCTGTAGTCATACTCCTTTAAGATTAAAAGTAGTGCATGATCCTGTTGTTGGAACCGTTTTCTGAGACATTTGTCGTGTCGTCAATATATTCGAAAATATGTCCAACCTGAAAATAATTCTATTGTCGACCATTTACTCTGAGTCCTTAAGACTTCTATTTAGCTTCTAACCATCCACTGAGTCAGTCACAGATCACTAGTTACTCTAATATACATCAAATCTTGTACCGTTTCATGTCATTGATGGGGATACATTAAGGCCTTCCTACGATGAGTCTTTTTCACAATAGAGCTTCAACTCATTATCCGAGGAATTAGACTTAGAAACCAATTGGTACCTTGGAGACTTTCATGCCTCAATGGCAGGTTTCCTTGCTTTAAACAATGGGTTTTCATTATTGACCCACGATTGGGAGAGATTAGCGAGTGTTGTTTCAACTCATTAATTCACATTCTTGGATTGTACTAGAGTACCTTAGGGGTCATTAATAGTGATTTTCCTTACACTTGTTAATGGTTCTCATTATTGACGGTAATCAAGTGGTTTATACCATGTTGACTTTAGCACATGTATTCACATGGTTAAGTTCATACTATAGAGTGGGTGGAGATGAAGACCCTAAACCTTTTCTCACAGATTCAGGTTACGTTGGAGTATATTAGAGTTTGTAGCATTGCATAGATCCACATTGTATGTCACCGTGGCTATGTTCAAATTTGATTCTTTAACACATAGATCCATAGTGTATTTTTGGTGTATATTTAAGATTTGAGTCATAATGGCATGGATCCATGGTGTATGTTTGGTAGCCATGACTTGTCTTACTTGACATGGATCTTCACATGTCAACATTTATTCTTTGGTAATTCATTTTGTATTATGAGTATGGGAATGCCACCTACAGTGATGATATATTATTGTATTATGTATTTCCTTGTTTGTTGTGGGGTTTTTACGATATTTGTTCCTTGTTCCTACACACACTTGACAAAGTATATCAACTATCTTTCTGTTCTAACTTCATACTTTGGGGGGGCTCTCACATTTTACATTATTTTCATCACCTCTATGAACATTAATGATGTAAAACTATATTTCCTTGAGGAGGGGTCAATGGCTGAATTCACAAAAGAAAGAAGGAGAAGAACTTTCCTTGAGAGAAGTTGTGAACCTCTAAAAACCTATTTTGGAGGATTTCCATGGGCTGCACCACCACTTAGCTAGAGTGTGAAAATGCTTATTTTGTAGGCTTCACTATATACAGAGGCATGAGGAGTTTCCATAGGCTACACTATAGCTAGGGTGCGACAGCAAATGCAGTGGAAAAAGGGCATCTTCGATGGTTCTAGAAGGAGAAGCACTTCTATGGTGAGGTGGCCTCGGATGAACTTTGGATATTACTCGCTTTCATGATTTGAGTGGGATCATCCTAACCTCCTCACCTTATCCTCACCGATATAAAGGAGGAACTCTCATGGAGAAAGTTAGAAAACGATTGGGTTGCGGAGTATTTGAGCTTATTGGCTTGGTTAGATTGGCTTTGAGCTTTTCTTTATCAAGATAGATTGTGAGTGGCTGTCAGATCCATGGTCTCAGAATCCTCGTAGAAAGTGTGTAGAGGAACAATAGATTGTTGGAAGGAACCTTACGACATCAAGGCATTTAGTTTGTAATCTTTCTTCCTATTATTTAATATATCTGATGGCGTAACCTCCCATGAGGAATTATACTTTATTTGTGCATAATTCCTTGATCCTTTCATAGAGGTTGTCATTGAATATACTCTTTCTTCTTCCACTTTGGTTGGTTTGTGTCCTCGCTACTTGGGATCAATATCACAAGGCTGGGTGAAGCAGGGAACAACATAGACATAATGAAGTGACATTTAAAGGTATGTTTATCATCTTTTGTTCGTGATAGAGATTTGATGATTAGAGCCTAGGGAAAGCACCATGTCCTATCATGTTGTTCTAGATCTAGGTGGATCTAGAGTTGATCTATGTCCACATTCAACTGATTTACGATAGTATGTGTGGAAACAACTTTATGCAACTATATGATAGATAGGTGTAGCAATTTCAACTTTATGCAACTAAATGTAACTATATGCAATTGTGTTAGTACCAAAAACATTATTGGCAGGATAACTTATTTTCTTGTTTTAATGAGTGTAGGTACCAGCAAATAGGTATATGTCGGATCTATGTTCCTTGAGCGATGATCAAGATATAGTAAGAGGTTGAAATTGGGAATGTGTTATTACTAGATCTATCGGTCCTAGATCAACTAGGTTGGAAAAGGTAAGAAAGATTTCCTACCATACGAATTTTATTGCCAATAGAGTCGTAATTATGATGCTAAGAGCATATAGGTGACATTGAGTTGCCCTTGAAGTATATAAAAATCTGACATCTAGTGCAATGATGGGCATCTAAGGAGCTACGAAGTGGACATAGATTTCTTCATCGGTGGAGGATGTATCTCACATTGCCCCTTCATCCTTACATGGATTGGGTTATTTTCCATGGATGGCATAAGGTTGGCTATGGAACTATAAGCGAATTGATGGATTATGTGGGACCATTATACAAATACGATCAGTTGATGTTGGTCCGATATCTGCATAAAAGTATCTGGTCTCTGAGTTACCCATAGAATTATAATACAACTTCGCTAGATAACAATCAAAATAGGGGCAACTATGTACAGCATATTGATGGAAGGCCAAAAGCTTCTTGCAGAAACATTGTGGGATTATAAATAGTACACGACCCGCAACCACAAATAAGCTATCCAATTGCGTATTTGAGGGGCGAGAAGGAAATTGTATATTTGTATGTGCAACAAAACAATAGTTCAGGTGAAGAGTTGTTGATAGATTACCCGCAAATCAAATAGATGGAAATTTGATCGTGGAAATGCACCTGCAGTGCCTCAATGAGTAAATGTTAAATACGGTAAAACATGATTACAACAACTAAATTTCAGAAATTTTATTATTATTATTATTTTGCACATTGTCTTTTTGTCTTCATTTTCTTAATGTTACAAATTAATTTCACATGCTTTTTATTGATTGATTTATTGTGTCAACCCTCTGTCGAGAGTGATCGTGGTAGAAAATCACTTGCTACATCTCAGGGGTGACCGTGGAAAGGCACCCTCTGTGCCTCAGCAATTAAATGTTAAATATAGTAACAACTTATGACTACAACAACTAAATTTATGAAATTTCATTATTTTTTCGATGTGCTCCAGTATTTCATTTTTAATTTTAGAGGTGAATTTTATAACTTTGTTAATTGATTTATTGTGTCAACCCGTCACAGGGTGATTGGGTGTCCAAGTTTTGCCCACTACATGTATCTCGAGGTGTGGTGGTAAGGCACCCATGGTGCCTCACCAAGTAAGTAGTAATATGGTAAAAACTTATGACTACAACAGCTAAATTTCTAAAATTTCATTGTTACTAGATGTGCTCAATGTTCATTTTTAATGTTACGGGTGAATTTCATAGCTTTTGTTCATTGATTTATTGTTTCAGCTTACGTCTAGAAGTTGAAGGTGTCAGGAGTTTCACTAAGCCACATCTCTACCGGGTGGCGGTGGAAGGCACTTATAGTGACTCACCGGTAAAATGTTAAAATCACGGTAACAACTTACGAGCTACAACAGCTAAATTTCCTGAAATTTCCATTATTTTTTTACGATATTACTCCAATATTTAATTTTTAAAATGTTATAGGTGAATTTCATAACTTTTGTTGATTGATTTGTGTGTCAACTTACGTCTAGAATTGTTGACCTTCAGGACTGCCACTAAAACTCTCTAGAGGTTGACCGTGGAAAGGCACCCGTTTTGCTTCACTAGGTAAATGTTAAATATGATAACAACTTACCGCAGTGCCTCACCAGGTAAATGTTAAATACAGTAACAACTTATGACTACAACAACTAAATTTCTGAAATTTTGTTATTGTTTTTATGATATTACTGCAATATTTCATTTTTTTAATGTTAGAGGTGAATTTCATAACTTTTTTTGATTGATTTATTGTGTCAACATATGTCCAGGATCCCACAGAGGATATGGATGAGGACAAAATATTTTATTCAACAAGGCCTTGAAGAAGGCTAACATGGAATATCTAGGTTTGATTACCAAAAGACCCTTGACATAGGATGAAACGACAATAATTGTAGAGCTACAAACTACAATAACTAATTTTGGGGTAAGTGACATATTTACATATTTTATTAGCTATGACAATTTCATATCCGTTTTTTAGTTTTATATTTTGTATATGATTTGATAAGGACAATTTTTCTGTTTGTAGGAGTTTTTAAACCCTGTGCGTGGGGAACCTGTCGATCCTGCAACTGCTATAGGTAGAAGTGAGGGTCTAATGCAAAAAAAGGTCGACATAACAAAGTGCAAGTGAGGCTTTTTGAGCCTCCTAAGGTTCCCCTCGAATCCGTTGATGAGCGGGGTGATTTTGACCGGCATGACATGCCAGAGCATGATGAGTTGGAGCGTGGGACTCCACATGATGACTCCGGAGAGGAACATAGTGTAGGTGCACAATATACTATTTTTCATGGAGTAGAATGAATCAAAAGCACTGGATCACTAGATGTCACCTTTCTAGTGGATGACACATGTGTTCCGATAAAGATTCAGAAGATTACAAGTAATTGTCCCATTAATTGATTCATTTTTTTCATGAAATTGAAATGGACATTTGTTGAGATTATTAATTGATTAATGGATAACATGTTACTGTAGGAAACAATGTTTTCTATAGAAAATTACATGACAAATCATTGGAGTTGTTTGGCCCCACCATTCGCACATAGTGGAATGACCAAGATAGAAAAAAGAAAGATGATTTAATAGATCACATGGTAAACTTGTTCAACAACGCTTTCAACAAGAAAGTGGTTACAAAGTTAGACAGAGAGAATTTAAAATACACCAGGGCCCAGTATAGGAATAAATTGCAAATAGACCTCAAGCACGAGCACCCTCCCATGGTTCCCGAGAAAGAGTGGAAGGCATTAATAGAGGATGCAAAGGATAACTCGTTTAAAAAACAAGGACGACAACCATGAGCTAGTCAACCAAGGTACAACACATGTCATATTATCAGTGAAATATGAGCATTTATGTTTTTCTTTCCTGTTCTAAGTAACAATTCCGATATCTATTTTTTTTCAAAAAATCCATATGTAGGCTACCAGACACATCCAAAGCAACAAAGGCTAGAGTGGAAAAACACGGCCAGCATAAACTAGGCCAGGGTGGCTACGAAAAACTCAAAGCCCGAATAGTAAGATTTAAATGATTAATTGTGGTTAATATTTATTTAACAGTAGCAAACAAATATATGTTTTTGTTATTGGTATTTTTAATGGTGTTATGCATTGCAGTTAAATATGTTCGACACTGCTGCCACTGAGGAGGACCTGAAGCTTAGTTACAAGCATGGTTTTAAAAGTGTGATCGAATATAGAAAAATCTTGGACCAGACTCCTATCTCCCCAGCCACACAGGTAAATCAAATGAATAAGGAAACCATAGTAGCATGATTGTAAAGTCTATTCATATTTTATTATATCACCTTTAACTAAGTATTTATGTTTTTTTTCAAGAAACAGTGCTATCGCAGTAGTGAATCAAGCGGTATTCAGCAAACACCACATCATACAAGGGTCCACATGTCCAGTGATAGTGTAGAGCAGAGTACCCATTCCAGTATGTATGCTTCAGAATTATAAATATTTATGGTGACTGTATATATTTATTTCCTGACTTATACTTATATATTATCTTCTCAAAATTGAAGAGCATGTAGCTCATGAGGGTGAAATGCGAGAGAAACCAAGTGGACAGGAAATTAACACACCAACTGTCCCAGCTACAGAGACAGGTAAAGAGAAATAGTGTAATGTTAATCAAAACAATGAATTAGTTATTTCAATTATATTTCAACATATCGATATGATCATTTTCGTTGTTCCAGTTCACAACCTTGAACATATGCCAGCTAACCCTTCTCAGCGACGTACCATAAGTATGGTACATGAGCGCACACAAACAATAGAAGGATAGGGCACACGAAATACAATGTACTTGGATGATGACGATATCCCAATTGTCAGTTTTATGAATGTAAAAAAACATAAATCAAAGAAAAATTAGATGTATAAATTCATGACCTATTTTTGGATCTTTATCGATGTTTATATTTTCATATGTTTTGATGACTATCCTAGTTATGCATTAATGTCTATATGTTTTCTATATAGAGAAAATCATTTGTTGGGTATGGG
>SNQJ01S0150193.1:0-21628 GCA_010110895.2 Picea sitchensis | reverse complement strand
TTTTTAACCTACCACCCAAAACTTAAACCCCTCTTTCCCAATACATGCATGGAAAGGAACTACTAACCTTTTTACTGATGTTTGGTGTAGATCCTCTGTTTCACTTTGCCTGCTTGCTTGCTCTGCTCCTTCCAAAGATAATCCTGCAATCAAGACAAACCACTACGCATGCATGCTACTTTTCTACTTGAGGGTTAGAAATTAAGCATAAATTAAACAAATCATATATAACTCAGCCATTGGGACGGGAAAAGTATTCTTTTATTATTTTCAAAATGAATCAACTTACAATCAAAGTCAAGACCGGCCACCGCTCCTTGATCCTGATCCTGGGATCCTCCTCTTCTGTCCTCCAACTGCTTTGCATTAATTACCCTTTGGCTTGAGGAAAGGCTAAAGGGTTGGGACAATGGATTTGGCAAATGGGTAGAGTTTCTTCGCTATAATTTTCCTCCTCCAAATGGTACCCCTACCCCTTATTTTATAGGCTAGAAGGAGCTAGGGTTTTGGACGAACTCTCGGCCATGCATGGTCGGGAGTTTCAGTTAACTGACCCATAGATTTTGTCTCGTCGCAACTTTCCTATTTTTGTGTTTTGTTAGGTACACGCGGGCTGTAGTGGGCCTGCCAGCGTGTACACGCGTGCAGTAATGGGTTAGGGCACGTGGGACTTGACCCAAGAGGATTTCCAAAGAGGTTGTTCAGCAAATGTTTTGGCAATGAAGGGATATGAGTTGGCATGATGCCAGGTAAGCATGTGTGGTGTAATTTAGGGTTATAACAGTCCCAAGAAAAAGAAAGAAGGAGGAGAAGCTCACATTTCTGAAGTGTGGAGAAGGAATGTTGAGGGAGAAGTTGTTGAATATGGAAAGTCCCTCATGATGAGGAAGGTTCTCCAAATCCATATAAGGTGTCATGGTTGCAAAAAGGACACCAGGTAATGATAAGTAAACAATGCCAAGTTGAATTTAAAATAGGAGGATACAAAGATGAGATTTTATGTGATGTAATACCCATGTATTTTTGTCGTGTTTTATTGGAAATTCCATGGAATTTTGATAGAAATGGCATACATGATGGGAGGAAAAACACTTACACACTTGAGAAGAATGGTCGAACACACATGTTGTTGCCAATATAGGATAATAAGGGGAAGGAAGAAGCCATCCCAAGCATACTTCTTATGAGTGGGAAGGAGCTCTTGAATGAAGTCAAGAAGGAACAGGACATGCAATTTGTTGTAGTGAGAAAGCCTAGAGTCATCCTTACAAACACTATTGTGGATGATATGCCTGAAAAAATTCAGGAACTACTGGAAAATTTTGTTGATATAGTGGTGGATGAGTTACCTTTCTCATTTCCACCCATTAGGAGCATTAGTCATCACATTGATCTTATTCCATCAACAAGTTTTCCAAAAAAAGAAGCATATAGATTGACACCTCAAGAGAATGAAGAGGTCAAGAATCAGGTCCAAGACCTGTTAGAAAAGTGTTTAGTCAGGGAGAGATTAATCCCATGTGCAGTACCAATTGTATTGAGTCCTAAGAAGGATGGAGGATGGAGAATGTGTACAGACTCCAGAGCCATAAGCAAGATCACTATCAGGTACAGATTTCCTTTACCCGGGATGGATCATTTGATGGATTTCTTGAGTGGAGCAAGTTATTTTTCAAAGATAGATCTGAAAATTGGTTATCACTAGATAAGGATGAGAGAAGGAGATGAATGGAAAATAACATTGAAGACAAATGAAGGTTTATATGAGTGGCTTGCTATGCCATTTGGCTTAAAAAATTCCCCAAGTACATTCATGAGGTTTATGAATGAAGTACTCAAACACTTCATAGGTAAATTTGTCATTGTATATCTGGATGATATACTAGTCTTCAGTAAAACTGAAAAAGAGCACTTGAGACACTTGACATTAGTGATGAGGAGGTTGCATCAAGAGAAGTTGCTGATAAATTTAAAGAATTCATCTTTCATGAAGACGAAACTCATATATTTGGGTTTTGTGATCTCCTCAAACAAGTTGAATATGGATCTAGAAAAGGTGAGAGCTATCAGAGATTGGCCATCACCAAGGAGTATATTTGAGGTAAGAAGCTTCCATGGATTAGCAAGTTTCTATTTGAAATTCATTAGAAATTTCAATGGTCTATGTGCACCAATATTAGACATTGTGAAGAAGAGACACAAATCTTTTAAGTGGACAGAAGAGGCTAAGAAAATGTTTAGGATATTGAAGGATAAGATCACAAACAACCAATTCTAGTTCTACCATATTTTGGGAAAACCTTCTAGGTAAAGTGTGATGCTAGTAGATTAGCAATTGGAGCAGTCTTGATCTAGGACAACAAACATGTTGCTTACTTCAGTGAGAAGTTGAATGATGTCAAAAAGAAATACTCCACATATGATAAAGAGTTTTATGCAATGATTCAATCCTTAAAAAAGTGGAGGCATTATCTTATTCCCAAGGAATTTATGTTGTATAGTGATAATAAAGCTTTATAGTTCATCACTAGGCAAGAGAAGTTAAATCAAAGGCATGCAAAGTGGGTGGAATTTATGAAAAATTTCACTTTTTTTATCAAGCATATTTCTGGTAGTGCAAACAAAGTTGTAGATGCTTTGAGTAGGAGGTGTTTGATTATGTAGGAATTCAAAGTGGGAACCTTAGGGTTTGAACACCTTAAGGAAATGTATGGTGAAGATGCAGATTCAAAGAAGCTTATGAAGCATGTGCAAATCCCTTGTTAAGGGATAGAAGCCCATGGATATAATATATAATTTAGGATGGATTGTTGTTTAAAGGAAGCCAGTTGTGCATGCCAAAATGCTCAATGAGAGGCAATCTGCTGAAGGAAAAGCATCGTGGAGGTGTAGCAAGACATTTTGTCCATGATAAAACCTTTGCACAATTGACTAGCTCATACTATTGACCAAGTATGAGATATGAATTGTAGAAATTTGTGAACAAATGCAGAATTTTCTAGTATGCAAAAGGGAGACAACAAAACACTGGTATTTATCATCCATTGCATATTCCAGACAAGCCTTGGGATGTTATCAACATGCATTTTGTGTTGGAATTACCAAGAACATAGAGAGGGAGTGATTCTATATTTGTTTTGGTGGACAGATTCTCAAAGATGGAACACTTTAGACCATGCTAGAAGAAAAATGATGCTACACATATAGCAAGTATGTTTTTTAAAGAAATTGTGAGACTACATGGTTTTCCTAGGAGCATTGTCTCAAACAGAGACACAAAGTTTGTAGGATGCTTTTGGAGAACGCTGTGGAAGAAATTGGGAATAGATTTGTCCTTCAGTTCAACATATCACCCTCAGACAGATGGATAGACTGAGGTGGTAAACAAAAGTTTAGGGAATTCTATCAGGAGCTTAGTCACTGAGCATAGCAGTCAGTGCGATCAGATTCTGCCACAAGAAAAGTTTGCATACAACGATTCACCAAAAAGAAGCACGGGAAGAAATCCATTCTAGATAGTGTATGGAATGCAGCCAAGGATAATATCAGAGTTGAGATATTTGGGACATAATGAGTTCATAAGAGTAGGAGCTGAAGATTTTGTTGCAGAGATGCAGAAAATTCATGGTGAGATCAAGGGGAAGTTGCAAGACAGCAGTAAGAAGTACAAAGACAGAGTTGATCAACATAGGAGAGAGCTTCAATTTGAAGTTGGAGATCAGGTTTTAGCTAATCTGAGAAAGGAGAGGTTCCCAAGGGGAACATATAACCAAATGAAAATGAAAAAGATAGGACCATGCAAGATCCTTAGGAAATTTGCAGCAAATGCTTATGAAATTAAGTTGACATACAATGTGGGAATATCACCCATTTTTAATGTTGCAAACATGTATCCTTACAGGGAGATGAAACAGGAGGATCATATGATTAGAAGGAAATCATATGGGAAAACAAAATGCATGTAGAAGGGAAGCCACAAATAGAGAAGATCATAGATCAGAGGATTGGCAAAAGGACCAGAAGGAAGAGTTATTTTGAATATATGGTTAAGTGGAAGGGCCATACAAAAGAAGATGCAAGTTGGGTAAGTGAAGCAGACATTTCAAAGCAAGGAAATATAGTACAGGAGCTCATGAACAGGAGTCCATGAATTTTTGACCGGAGGAGTATGATGCAGGAGCATCTACATCAACATTAAAAGAGGAGGACAGGATCGAGGACAACACATCAACCAGTGCATATATGGAGCTAATTTGGACTATACAAAGGAGAGCGCACCCTTTTTAATTTGAAATTTTATGAAAATAAATGTAATTAATGATTGGAGGCTAAGGCCATCCCAAAATATCTTATCATATCAGTATCACTTTAATGTAAAGGTTGTATTGTACAAAGGTTGCGCATCAACCATTATCATTTTTATAAATGCTATTAACTCCATAACTCCTTAGTAGATGGATGCATTAATCCTAATAGGATAGAAATTAGGTTGTTGGGGGGAAATCTTGATGAATCACCCCTTGTATAATTTTTTTATATCTTATGTGTTTGAAAAACAGGACCGCGGAGCAATAAAATAAAACAAATGCGGAAATAAAACACAGAGATACACAATGAGAGAACCACCTTCACGTGGTTCACCCGGTGTAGGCTAAATCCTGGAAGAATTACCGAGGTCCTTTCTTTGTGCTATCCGACAAAATGAGGATACAACCCTACAGTAAAACGAACAGCAACTTCCCTCTTCTCTCTCCATGAGTCTCCTCTCTTAGAATACTACTATACTTTCCAACCTTCATGCAATACATTTCCCTCATAAAGAGAGGGTTGCCTTCCTAGGGAGAAAAAAAACCCTAACATAATCTCTATCGTTAGATGCTGACCTTATAATGAGCGGTCAGTTACAATGAAAATTACAATATACTTTAGGGCAATTTTTTCTTGGGGGCCAGCCTCGAACCCTAAACTGAGGGGCAGCACTTTGGAGACCCATGAAGGGGTACCCCCTCTTCCTCCCCATGTGGAAGGTGTGCATACCTGCAGGGTGTAAATGTATGGGGTATAAACATTGTTGAAAGTAAAAGACCTCTAATCAGGAAGATAATAGACTCCACAACCAACAATCTCACTTGGAGATCAACAACTCCGTACATTTGTATATCTTTGGACTCACGAACCTTCTTGGACTGGAAAATTTCTCATATTCATCTTCATTCTTGAATAAGCCCGAGAAAGAACTGAGTTTCTCCTTGGTTACTCCTTTGTTAACATGTCTGGGATTACAGCTGGTGTGTGTCTTTCCCGACTTCAGTGTCCCATCTTAAGGTGGATCGTATGAAGTGGGTACCTCAGCATATATTCTTAGTATTAGAATGGAAGTTTGAGTTCTTTGCAAGGTGAATGACTCGACTTTCCACAGTGCAAGCATTTGTTCTCACACTTCTTTCCCAATTCTCCATAAACCTTTGTAACAAATCATCTCTTTACCCCAGCCTGCTGTGCTTGTAACATACTACGCCTCTATTGTTGAAAAGTGAAACAACCTTTTGCAATTTAGAAATACAACTTATTGTTTTTTCCACCTATAGTAAAACATACCATGAGGTGCTCCTCCTGTTTGTCTTTATCATTTGTCATATCTGAATCAACATATCCACAGCCCAGAAAGATTATGCAGAACCTTCAAAACCTAATGCATGTGTAGTAAGGTACCTCTCAAATGCTTGAGAATCCACTTTCTGCCTCCAAATGTTCTTTACTTGGATTGTTCATATACCTCATCACAACTCCCACTACATGTTCAATATCCGGTCTTGTGCAAACCATTGCATACATCAAATTTTCTTGTTGATGAATATGGGACCACGGACATGTATTACATCTCCTGTGTCTTGGGACACATTCCTTAGTTAATTTGAAATGGCTTTGTGAGGTGTACTACTTGGTTTTGCATTACGCATTCTAAACCTCTCCAACACCTTCTGTGTACTCACCCTAAGACAATGTGGGTTCATGATATTTTCTGTCTCTTGTTATTCTCATACCAAGGTTTTCTTTGCAGCACCAAATCCTTCGCCATTGGAAATGAATTAGCTAATTTCTTCTTGAGCACATTTATATCACGCATATTAGACCATGCAACAAAATTGTCATCTACATACAATGTAGAGATAATGTAAGCTTCCATTTTCCTTTAGAGCCAAACCACGGTGTCGAGGTGACATCTATTGTAATATGTTCTATCATAAACACATCCAAACTTTAGATTCTACTTTGCCCTTGGGCTTTCTTTAGACCATCTAATCTCTTCTTCAACACGCAGCCTGGAATTCTCTTCCTTTGACCTCATACCCCTAAAAATGCCGCATATAAATATCTTCCTCCAAATCCCCATGGAAAGTTTTTACATCTAACTATTCAAGATGCAAAATCTTCTACTACCACAAGACTTAAAATGGTCCCAAATCAAAGTCATTTTAGCCAGCGGAAAATATTTCGTCGAAATGTCAATACCTTTCTTTTATTTTGTGCAACCCACTTTACAACAAGTCTAGCCTTGTACCTCTTACCTCCCACTCCATCTTCTTCCTTCCAACTTGTAAACCCATTTATTCTGCTGATGCTCTCTTTTCTGGCAGAGCAATGAACCAAAGAGTCCCAAATTAAGTTTGTTGCTAAGAGCCATTTCCTCTTTCGTACCTTGCTCCCACTTCTTTTTGGGTGTCTGCTAAGGCACCTCTTCATAATTCTGATTTCACCAGTCAGTCCAACAATAAGATAATATAATGGAGGAGATATCGTTGGGGGGTATACATAGCCTGGTAGATCTTCTAACAACACCTTAGGTGTTTGGGGTACACGATGCTCCTGTCGGTGTACATTTTGATTTTCAGGGTTCCTTTGGAATTTCTTACTGGTGATCTCATTAAGCATTGTGTATTCTTGTTTTATGTTTCCTGTTTCTTTCCTGGCCGATCTTTGTACATGACCTTTTCATTGGTGTAGCATCTCTACTCCTAATGATTTTGTTATTTTCCTTATCCCATAGGTGATATGAATCATTAACTTTCCTCCAATAAAGGTACACTTCTTGGATTACCTCAAGCTTTGTTTCTATTTTCTTATCAATATGGACCGATGCTTTAATAAAAGTTTTCAAAGAATAGTTTACCTTTTTTTCATATCCATTCCTCCTCTCTGGAATTCTATACATCAAAGAGCTTGAAGGTCCTATGTTTATTAGAGTAAGCGGTATCCTCGACATCTACCAAAGCTGTAGGGCAAACAGGCCATACAATCTCATACTCCTTGCTGCGCTCCATGATTGTCATGTTCATCCTTTCACGACACCATTTTTCTTGTGGTGTTACTGGAAATGTCTTCTCTCTGATCCCTTGAGGTGAATGGTAATCATCAAACTCCTTGCTGGAGTATTCACCTCCATTATCGATCTGAGACACTTCAAACTTTTCATCCTCATTCTCAACTAAAGCTTTTCCATTTCTTAAAAGTATCAAAACGTGGGTTGTTGTCGAAGATGCAAATAAACCAAGAGTTTTTCTAGTTGCATCATCAATAAAAGTAACATAATAATAGAGCCACCAAGATATGATACAGGTTGGTCCCCATACATATGTATGACCAATCTCTAACCTTTCATTCTTCTTTTTTTTAGACTCTGAAACACGACTCTCTTTTGTTTTCCATAAACCTGAAATGCTCACATAGGGTCAAATCAATTTGTTTAAGATGCAACTAGAAAAACTTTCTTTGTGAAGTATCGCATACCCTTCTCACTCATGTGTCTATCTATGATGCCACGGTGTCGTATCCACTCAATGTAGAAGCTAAAGATATAGAAGAGTCGATATTACCGATTTTATAAATACAATGTACCTACCTTCTCTTTTTTCTCTATCATAAATGAACAGCTGATGACCTTCCGTCTTATCACAGCAATATGGATATACAACTTCACTTGCCAAACGCCTGTTGGAATTAGATTTTTCCTTAAATTTGGAGCATGCCTTACCTCTTTCAACCAACCATTTGGTTTCCACATTGCTTTAACATTTTTACCTTTCCCATTCAACAATTTTTCATGGTTGCATCATCTACCCAAATGGAAACCATCAAAATCTAGCACTGAACATAAGCTAGAAAATGTTTTACCTATGGAGTTGGTATGAAATGGAAGCCAGATCACTGCGGGCTCATAAATGTATTTCTGAGAAAGAATCAAAGCATCTTGTAACACATCACCTATTACATTTGCTGTGATTTCTCTCCTGCTGATATCTCTTTAAACACTTTGGAGCTCTGGATCTTTCTTTGGAGTACCCTTTCTTCCTAGTTCCGACTCCTATCTTTTCCAAGTGCGGATTTGGATCGCCCTTCTAAATTCCCAGGTTCCCAGGCCCTTTCCTCTATCCTTTTGGCCATTTTTATTTCTCCATGTTCCAACACGATACGATGTCTCTGTGTGTGCTTTAGTGCATTTCCTCACTAGAATAACATAACAACATCATCAGAATTTTAAAAGTATTTGAATGAAAACGAGGTTACTACGATATGACCAAGACATTTCATATTTTTGGCAATGGGCACAATATTAGAAGAACCCTAACCTCATCATCAAAGTCCACTTTTACTACGAGGAACTTGATTAGTAGCAAGTATTAAATTCATTTAAATGATCATAGCGGACCCACCTTGACATCTTCATATTGATAATCTCTTCATTAGAAATACCTTATTATTGACAAGGGGTTTTTCGTACAATTTATTAGCAGTGTTACATCAAACCCTTCATTGTCTTTTCTTTTGAGATAATGAAAGCCACTGACACTGCCAAGATCAGTCGTATCGTTCCTAGAGCCTTTACGTCAAGAATCTCCCATTCTTAGTCCTTCATGGTCATTGGCTTCTTTGCTACTCAGAGCTCAATGGTAGGAATAGATCCCTTCGATATAAATAATCTTCAATCTACATCTTCCATGGCGGTGAACAGTTAAATTTCGACCCTAAACTTTCCATCTTTGTTGCTCTCACTGGGCCGGGAACCCTCTTTTCTGCTTGGGTTATCGATGTAGCTCTGATACAGGTTGTTAGAAAAACAAGACCGCAGTGACAATAAAAAAAATCTGGAAATAAAACATAGAAGATACACAATACAAGAATAGGGATTTGCATTGGTTCACCCGATTAGTAGACTCGATCCTGGAGAAATTGCCCGGTCCTTTATTTATTATTATCGAACAAAATGAAGGAATACAACCTCTGATGAGCTTCGTTTGGCAACTTCTCTTCTTTCTCTCACAATCTCCTCTCTCTCAGAATACTATACTTGCCAACCTTCAGCCATAGTACATTTCCCTCATAAAATGGGGTTTCCTTCTAGGAAAAAAAACCCTAACATAATCTATATCATTAGATCTATGAACCTTATATTGAGCGGTCCAGATTTACAATGAAATTAATATACATTTACAAGGCAATTTTTCTTACAGGGCTTCACCAGAGACCCTTTGAGGTTAAAAACTCCCCCAGACCCCTGACCCAGGATAGCCCCCCTTGACCCCGCATAGGGGGTACCCCTCTGCACTCCCTAGCGTGGAAGAGTGTACATGCACAGGTGTAAATACTTCATGGGGAGTGCATACGGCTGAAAGTAAGAACCTCTAAATCGGGGAAGATAATCGGGGCTCCACAACCAACGGTATACCCAAAGAAGTTTATTTGTTTCTCATTTTGTAAAAGTTGTTGTTTCTCATTTGTAAAAGTTTATTTGTCTTATTTGTGATATTTTCATTTCAGTTGTTTTTATTTGGG
This sequence comes from Picea sitchensis, assembly GCA_010110895.2. Classification (NCBI taxonomy): domain Eukaryota; kingdom Viridiplantae; phylum Streptophyta; class Pinopsida; order Pinales; family Pinaceae; genus Picea; species Picea sitchensis. The sequence continues at coordinate 11,797 of SNQJ01S0150193.1, read as the reverse complement.
GGCCAGGAGAGAAATTATATAAGTTGTTGAAGGGCAGTGGAGGGTACCTATATCTATGTATATTAGGCGAATGGAATAGAATATAGAAACTTAAATCAAATGTTGGAGTTGTTTATTTACTCTATTTGCTCTGAATGAATGATAGGATCTATTTTCATTTAAATTCCTTGTTTATACTTGTTCTTCTGCTTATGAATGAATTTTGTGGTTAAATACATGAATCTGTAGAGTTGGAATGGTTTCAATATTTTCTCTTATGAGAGCTTGTGCAAGGAGTGCAAATTGTCCACAAGGAGTGCATTGTGGTGAATTGCTTCGGAGAATCTCAAAAGATATAATTTTGAATATTTGATAGCAGTAGTACAAAGAAATTTTCAAGGTCTGGGAATTATGCGGTCAGTTGTTCTCGAGGCAACTTGGTTAAGGGAGAATAGTCAAATTATTCTGAGTTCAAGATTACGTGGTGTGCACCAGTTCAAAACCTTGGAGACCTAGCAGAAAGCTCATGAGAGATAACGATCTGGGCCTTTGAGGAGAAAAGAATTAGAAATTTCTCTAAGTCCAAACATCTGGGAGTGCACAGGGGGTAGATAGAGGTCTCATATACCTTAGAAAGTTAAGCTCAAGAGGGCCAGTGATTGTGATCCCTTGAAGGGAAGAGTTTGGATGAGTGATGATGAATATCCCGTGGGATATCGCCAGGAAGATGACGACCGTCAGATAGCCTTCGATATCCTTTGGCATAGATTACATTAGAGGTTAGAGGGGGTGTAAGGGGTGCATTCCATGAAGTCCAGGCCAGTATCAGCAGCCAGATCCATAGGGACATGTGGTGTGAATCGTCACTTGAGAGGAGAAAGGAAGCGCTCCAGAAAGAAAAAGGAAAAGAGAGTGTTAGAGCTAGCCAAAGCCTTGAAGGTGGGACACATCCTGACCATTGATCCAAGGATGGACATGTGGATAAATCTTGTGAGTTTGGGGGTGTATCACTTTGGGAGTTTGGAAGAAAACATTGGTTTCCAAAGGCTCCAAATCCTGGAGGCTTAGCACTTTTTGGGTTAATCCCTAGGTCATATCCCAAGGTGGGTATGATGGAAAGGGATTAGTGAGGAGGAGCTAGCACCTTTCATTTAGAAATTTTAAAAGGGAAAAATTCGAGGAAAGTGCCTGCGGGAACGAGAACCTACCTGAGGGGGAACTAATTTATGTAAAACTCAATTGAGGATCCCGTGAGGAAACCCCCAGAGCAATCATTTGATTGGATGCGATCATAATAGGAGTCCTGAGACCCTAGGAGAGGCAAGGAGTTTGCGTCAATTTCTTATGGGATACCCAAGCAATCGAGGGAATATTGTTATATGAATTCCATCAAAATGAACTAGGGGATAACACTAATATCGTCGATACCTTCTTTGAAATCTTGAAATGCGCCCACACCACCCTGTCTTTTACAAGGATCAAGGTCCTCTTGATCTGGGATTTTTTTCATCGTGACTTATAAAGAAGGGTATTAAATGAGCATAAATTAAAGTGCACCATTAAAGGAAAATTTACAGAAATGAATGAACATAAGCAGCCGGTTGAACACAAAGAAACTTACGTGTGGAGTTCATCCACACGGTGGACTTCGTTAGATCTTAACCTCTCAAATGGATAGGCTCTTTTATTAACTCAACAAAGGAATTTGACAAATATCACGAATATGTATCTCATTCGAGAGGTAAATGCAGTAATGATCATATCGGAAAACAAACCTCATCATTGGATTTGTGAGTCACATTACCCAAAAATGTTGTCTCCACGCTCACGATCGACTATGGCACTCTGAGGCCCAAGAGAAAATATGTCTCAGTTTATGTACTTACGCAACCTGCAATAATGAAAGTATTGTCTTGATATCCATTCCCGTGGATGTACGGTTGCGCCTTCCCCCCAGGTGGTTGGCGAAACTCGTCTTTAAAACAATTCTCGGAGGACGGATATTACAATGTGATCGTTAGGCAGATTGGTATGAAGCTAAGTTAAGTTTTTGATCCGAGGAGGTCCCGGTGTCAAACCCCATGGGCTCCCATTTTTAGTTGTGTGATTATAACTCCGACTAACTTTAGTGAGTGGATTCTATATTCAACGGTAGTCACTAGATATGGTGGACCTGCTGCCCGGTTGGCAAGGAGCCCACCATTATCTATTTTGAATTTTGGATGGTTGTCCTTGAGTAAATTGGGTGCCATGTGGTAGCCTGTGATTGGGCCACATGGAATCTTCTCATTGGTCCTGGATGCTTTTATGTCATGCCAGGTCATGAGTACGGGACATGTGGCACACCAGGTGCCACATGGATACTCCTAGAATTTTTCCACGTGGCGACTTTCTGAGTTATTACGTGGACCCCTTAAAAGTCCAATGGAAGGTGACACATGGTAGCATGTGGTGTTGCCACATGGCATGTTGACATAAACGTCGTGATATTCACCCTTCAAGTAATCGGTACTAACATCACCCTTCTGGTTAGTACATCTTTGATACGAATATCTTTCAAGCTAGTAACTCGTTTTGACAAATTCGTTTGCACCATTAAATCTTGTGGCCCTCTTTGTGATCATGCCATTTCACTAAGTTTTGGGAAATTTGAATCTTTCCCTTTCTTTTGTACGCTAAATCCATTCTTGGTGTCACGAGATGCCTCTGTGGGTTCTAAGTTATTCTTAGCCTTCTAAGGATCCTTTTTGGATCTTCGTGCCTTCCCATTGAGAGCTTTTTGGATCACCAAAACCTTTCATCAAGCTTGGTAAGTGAGGGGATTCTCCCTCACTCTTTCCTTCGATCCACTATGCCTTGATGGATTGTGTACCCTTTAGGTGTACTTGAAGATAAGTAATGTCATTCATGTGTGAAGTCCTCAGTGTTTGATCTAGGATGACATCTTCCTCCATCTGCTCATATTTGCTTGGATGACCCAGTTGAATCCTACGAATGAACTTCGATCTCTCTCCCAGGCTTATCTTTCCCGCAACAAGTCCAAAGGGGATGTGGGTGAATACTGAACAAAGTCTCAACTGTTGAATCCCTAAATTGAAAGAGATACATGAGCTTGATTATACATGGGTTGGACATACAATAATTCATCATCCCATGACTTAGGATGCTGGATGCAATATCCTTGAAGCAATTGGACCACCGTGGTATTTACCCTCTATTTATCTTCATTTGTGGATGGAAAGCGATGCTCCTCCCCATCATGGTGCACATGAGCTTCCACAAATTTGTCCAATATTATCCTAACAATCAAGACTCTCAACCAGAGATAATGAACATGGACATCTTGAAATGGACCCTTACATATTGGGATAACAAAGAGCAACCTGCTTGTCACACATCCTATCCACTATTACACCTAAGTAGACATGACTCATACTAGTCGCCGGAAATCACTCTGAGAATCCAACGAGAAAAACTTTCCCAGGATAAGAGGAAATAGGAAGTGGTATGTATATCCATGGCCTTTCAATAGTGGGCCTACAAAAGTACAACACACGGTCCTTTACAATAGTGGTTACACATACTTTCCTTCGATGAAAATTCCATCCCTGTAAATACATTGCAATTCTCAAATTCCCAAGTACAAATGACACAAAGCTTCTTTAGTTGCATACACTTCCTTGTAGGAAGGAAAGCGGGGTTTACTCAAATGGTGGAGTAAGTTGTCCCACAAACAAAACTTCTTCACCTACAAAACCACAGGTCCACATTACATCTTTTGAAGTTTCATCATTAGTATACCATGTGTTGTGATATGAGCTAAGGAAGCATTCTTCAAAAATATATCAACGTTAGAATCTAAAAAGCGTAATACATCCTTATGAGGTGAGTGTAGCCCTTTGGTCTCAAACTTGCATGGTTGTTGAGGTCAAGTAAGGTGATCATTGGCATAATGTCGATCTTTAAAGTTAATAGGGTATTCACGGATGCCTTCAGAGATCTGTCTCATCTCAAGCATTTATTTTTTATGTAAAGGATTAAGAGCATTAACAACATCAGACTTGTCATGGCATTCCCCCTTCACAATCATGAGTACAATATCCTTGTTAGTGTTTATAACTCTTTTTACTTGGCATGAACTAGCAAGTGTTGATTTGTCCTTTATGCTATGAGCTTTAATGATGTATTCCACTCCATTTTTTTTGTAAGATGGTATTTGTTCTCATAACAAAATAAGACTACTTTTCTATCATGCTGGTCTTGGACTCCTAATACTATTACCACCCAGGACATCCAAAGGAACCACATATAGATCCACTTCGTCTATCATTTTATAAGCAATAACAAACCCCAACCTACACTACTTAGTGACCTTTAACTTTTCTTTATCAGATACCAAACCAAGAGGGTAAGATTTATGGTGAGGTCTTGTGGTTGGTTCAATTTCTTAACAAAGTGTCTCACGATGTGGTGACTTGGAACACGGGTCAAATAATGTGTCTATCTTTGTATGTTTAGATACAACTCTTATTTGGAATAGTGCACTTCTCCTTTTATCATCATCATGTGATTCCTTTAAAGAACTTGAAAATTGTGAATGAATCTTGCCACATCCATTATTTGTGATCCTTTCTTCATGCACGAATGAGAATAAGATCATGTTGCAGGAATGGTATTTTTCTTCCCCTTGCCTTCAAACTGCTTTGGCCTTAACTCGGATGTAGTTTACAACAATCTTTAGCGTATATGGCAGTTTTCTTACAATGGCTAGAGGTTTTCTTCTTCCTTCTTTGTGCAGGTTGTCCTCTTGTCCTTCATTTCCTTTTCCCATTGGAAATGGTTTTAGAGTCTTGAATGGTTTCATCATGTCCCATTCTTGCCCACCTTTTCAAGGTGAGTTGTTTGCACACAAACTTCATCAAGGCTGGTGGGTTTAAACAATAGTAAAATTATGACTAATATAGCTTGAAGTGCGCAAATATACTTCATTAACATTTCAGAATCTAAAGGAATATTTAGTTACTAAGTGCTTTCTTCCTAAATTCCTCTTTGAAACTTTGAATTTGTTGTTAGCACTTTATATGGTTTTCCATTCCATCATTGCTTTATGCTAGAAATACCCTAATGGATCCAAATTGCTTCACGGTGGTTGATTTAAATTTTTGACCATGAAGAAGCTTACCACTTACTTGTCCTGACTTGCTCTCTCACCACCATCACGAGGCGGTATCTTCCAACAAAGAGAGATCAATTGCACTTTAACTTCCTCTTCATCAATATGTTGGACAGAAAAATACACTTCAACCTATCGGATACAATTATCTAAATTTCAATTGGAATCTCCATTATTAAATCTTGAGGTAAAACAAATTTTACATCAAGCTTTAGTAATGGTTTCTTAAAAGAGGCTATATGGCTAAAATGATGAGAATGACGAGAATGCTTAGAGGAGGAAGAACTAGAACTTTAAGGTGAAGATGGAGGATCAGGAGGATCTCCTACAACCTTGGTTTACAAAAGCATCATCATCTACATGTGCTTCTGAACTTTTCTTCATTTCTTCTTCATCCTCTTCATTAATCTCCATACATTCATTCGACCATTTAGAATATGCGATAAAAGACCATGTGAAGTTTTTCTCATGTTCATCAAGCTTTTCCTCTTCATCCATTTTATTCCATTGGGATACATGACCAACTTTGGGGTTGAAAGTATCAAGTGTTCCTTCACCCTGTTTATACTTGGCCCTAATAAGCATTCACACTAAAAAATTCAAATCAAATATGGTTGCTCTGATATAGCGTGTCCGGGGATATTTTCATAAGTGAATTATTAAGGAATTGTATTAAATGAGCATAGAATTAAAGTGCACCATTAAAGAGGAAATTTAGAAATGAAGAGGAACCTTAAAGAATGGAATCTAAACACAAAAACTTGATAACGGAGTTCATCCGGTGGACTTCGTCAGTCCTAACTCTCAAATGGGTGAGCTCTTTTATTAACTTCGATAAAAGAATTTGGCAAATACATGAATATATCTCATTATAAAATCAATATGCAAAAATAATGCTCAGATCAGAAACATAATACACCACTGAATTTGTGGTGTCCAATTACCCAAAATGATTGTCTCCATGCTCGTCGACTTTGGCACTCCGGACCCAGAGAAATCTTTCTCGATTTTTAGATTACTTACTTTACTGGCTGCAATAATGTGATTACTTGTCACCGAAATCCATGCTTTTCATGGGGATGTGCATTCGCCTCCCCCCTCGATTGGGTAGGTGGCTTCGACTTTAAAACAATTTTTGGCAGACGGATATTTCAATGGAATGGTTTAGGTGGATTGGTTATGGTGCTAAAGTTAGGGCGCTGGACATGGGGAGGTCCCGGTGTCAAACCCCATGGGCTCCCATTTCAGTTGTGATGTTATAACTCCAAATAAATTTAGTGAGCCGCTTCTATATTTGGTGGTAGTCACTAGATATGGACCCTCACCCAAATTTGAGGGGTCCCATATTATGTATTTTTTGAATTTTTGGATGGGTTTTCCTTGAGCAATTCGGGGATGCCACATGTCGCCCGTTAATTGGGCCATGTGGCATATTCTCATTGGTCCATCTGGATGCTTGATGTCATGCCCAATCACTGTACAAGACACATGGCACTCAACTTAGTTGGTTACCGTAAGCATCACAGGGGTGTCAGGCAGCACTTCCTGATGGCCAGTGGACCTAAAAATTCCAATGGGTTGACATTAGGCTTTGTAGATGTTACCATGGCATGCTGGTATCAACATCCATATGATTATGCCACCTTATTTATTATGGGTTTGGCGTCTAGGATGTTGGTGTCCTGTTGATTGGTTTGGTTGACCGCATCTTTGTGTGATATCTTTCAAATATAACTCCATTTGATGATTGTTTGCATTGTTAGAAATATTATGACACACTCTTCACATCAGTTATACTGTGAGTTTTGGGAACTTTGAAATTTTACTTATATATCATTGGAAGCCATTTGAAGTTGAGTTGCCTCTGGCGGGTTGAGTTATTCTTAGCCTTCTTTGGATCTTTTTTGGATCATCTACCCAACTAGGGACAAAAATGTTACCATACTACTGGAAAACAATGTATGGTATGAAAAACGTGTGTTTCTCGACACTTTTAGAGGTAACCATTAAGTCCCCTAATTACTCAAGGAATATTGTCACACAATGAACATTGAAAATGGTTGGTTTTGTGCATGCTTAATAACAATGTATTTTATATTTCCCATTAATTGTAGGTCACTCAATTATAAGGTACTTCTGAGTGATAAAGTCTTGTTGATAGTTTTGCAGAGGTAAAGAAAATGATGAAAAGTTTGGGTGTTGAGTACATATCATTCATACCACGCATGTATGAATGATTTTATTCTATACATAGGTGAATATGCGGACAAGAGATATGTGTCCAAAGGAAATGTGGGAGCGATGGGTATCGAAACCAAAAAACAAGTTTAAGGCACATGGTCCTCCTCATAGATATTGAGGCCACATGCCTATAATTCCAAGGATTCAAGGGCTCTTTGTTGCAAAACAATTGGGTCATATTCTGGTGGAATGCCTCCATTAAGTGAGGAGTTATGTGAATCCAAATGGATTATGTATCCATGAAACATATAGAGGGATACATGGCCCAATAAATTCAAGGATGAAGTACAAAACCTTTGATTGGGCATAGCCATGGATGGAGTTAACTTGTATTCCCTCAAAAACACCAACTATTCTGTTTTGCTAGTGGTAGTGATCAATAAAGATATCCCCCCATGGTTTCCATGAAGAATGAATTTCTTATGTTGCCTCTTGTAGTCTCAGAGTAGAATAAAGAGAGAGTGAGAGAATGGGATGTATACCTCAACCATTGATGGAGTAATTTAAACAATGATGGGGAAGGGATACATGTATATGATGTATCAAGATCCATCTCAATTGAGAGGTATTTTATGTTGTATAGCATATGTGTATACACCACACATGATTATGGGATAGGGTATGCACAAGGTAAGCATGTTGGTTGATTTTTTATCTTTGTAATGTCTTATTTGTCATACTTAATTTCATGCAACTATCTTTTTGACACTAAATGCTATACAATGGCATTGCGAGGGTCTTGTAAAAGCAGGTATCATGGATGTAAATGTTGTGGACCTTCTATAAGGCTAGGTGGTCCAACCAACTACAAAATATGGTGTCTGACCCGACTACTAGAATTCTACCAGCAAGACCATACTTATAGAGAGTTGCATTTTTCTTTCAATTGTAAACTAGAGATAACCCAAAGACTTGAAATAATCATACCAATATAGATTGGATTAGGACATATGACCACGAGAGAAGGAGAATAAAATGGAAAAAATTGAATTCAAATGGGGAACCTATGTTCCATGATCCTGAAAAACAATTTACACTACGTTTTGAGAAAATTCCATTTGGGATGAAAAGGAAATATGTTCCATATTTGGAGCATCTTAAGAAAAATGATTCATATTGTTTATGGAGGCACATATCCTTGAATAAAAGTGATACATTGGCTATTAGGAGATATATTTCTTACAAAAATAAAAGTGACACATTGGCTATTAGGAGATATATTATTTCTTCAAATAATAAAAAAGAGACATTGACCAAGAAAAGAAAGTAGAGGAGAGGCTAGTCCCTCTTGGTCTTTGAAATAAGGTGGTGTCCCATGGATTTTGAAGAAATATAATCCTTATATGGTGAAGGATGTTATATTGGTTTTGAAGGAACCTTCTTTATATGGGTCAACTCTACGGCGTTGCTTCATTGTAGGAGGGCATTTATCGGGGTTGAAATCACATGACCATATGAACCTTCTGAGGGTATGTATGTCGAATACATGATACTTTTTCTATAATGTAGGTTAAAATATACTATACACTCACAATTTTATGGAAATTAACTATGTATGTGTCTATTTTGTAGTGTCGTTATACTTTGCTCATGTGTGATTGTGTGAACCATGACTTCCCCCAGGACCTGCGATGTGCCATATCAAAAAAAATTGCATTTGTATGTTGGATCGTGTTCGACAACACAAGTATTCCAACAGAGAATGAACACCTTGAGTAACCACTCACACAACTAGATCAAATATCAACACACTGATGTTTTGGTGTTAAAACCCCTATGGGGAAATATCCATGGCCCCAACCAACATGGCCACTTGGAGCAATTTATTAATGCAAAAGAAAAAAAATTACAGAGAGATTTAAAAGAGAGTTTCTCATAATCGATCATTGGCAAATGACCCTCCATGCTCTTTAAATAGAGATCATGGACCAACAAGGTGCTAAGCCACAGATCAATGTAGTTGGTTAGATCGAGGAGAATATGATATGTCGGATCACTCTATGTCGAGAACATATCGTGACTGTCAGATTACCTAACTACAAGTGCATACTAAAGAAACACACTTTTACCTAATCACACATTAGACCAAGTTGATTTTAACTAACTCCTAAGTGTCTAAATATCCTAGCATTCCCCCTTAAGAACAACTTGGGATAGGATTAAAGGATTTACAAAGGAGAAATAATAGGACAAGCAAGAAGGCATTAGATCTTATCCCTCCTTAATGACAACTTCTTGAACTCCTAGCATAGATTGAAGTTTGGAAAACCTTGCTTCTATAAGAAATTTTATGAAAATGTCTTCAACTTGATCTTTTGTAGGGAAAATTAGCACTTCAATAACTCAATCATGAATGATCTTTTTGATGAAGTACATGTGTAGCTCGATGTGTTTGTTGCGTTGTTGTTGAACTGAATCTTTGGCGAGCTTGATGGCACTTTGACTGTCGCACCAAAGGGTTGTCGGATGTTGTTGTTGGAATAAAAACTCTAAAAGGATTTGTCAAAGTCATAAGGCTTCTTGACTTGCATTAATCGTTGCTCAGTACTCTACTTCTAATGAAGAAAGAGAAATAGTCTATTGCTTATTACAGCCCCAAGTGACAGGTCTTGAACCAAGGCTGAAAACCTAACATGAATTAGACTTTCAATCATCAAGGTTGTTGGCATAATTTGAATCGGTGAAACCAACCAAAAAAGGAGCCCCCTCTGAGTTGTAATGTATCCCAAATCAAAAACAAAGTTACCGACTTAATGAGAACTGTGACCTCAAAATGAGAACTTTGGCCCAAAAAACCCATATTTTTGCATAAAAAAACATCAAAATCAACCCCCAAATCAAAAAGTGGTGCTACTGCTAGCACCATTTTTTTAAATGGGGTCAAAATTATAACATTTTTCAAACATGGCCTTCAAAACTCATACAGTAGCTCAGAAAAACCTTAAAATTGGCACATTAAAAAAAAGATGTTTTTGAAAAAAAAAATTCAAAACATTAAAATTATAGCTATTTACGACCTAATTGAAATTGCGTCCTTGACAACCAATCCTTATGCAAATATACAATCCAAAATTGGACACCAAATGGACACTTGAAAATTTATTTACAAACTTCTTTTTTTTTAATTTACCTCAAAAAATAAATAAATAGAAGGGCGAAAATCTTCGCAAATATTTGTTTTTTTAAACGAAGAAAAAAATACATTAAAAAAATATATTCAAAATTCAAATTAAAAAAAAAATTGTTAAAAAACAAGGTGAAAAAGAAAAATAACTAAAAAGAAATGAAAAAAAATATATATAAAATTTTCCTCCAAAAACAATAATTTAATCAATATATTTTTTTTTTTAAATAATATAATAATAATAATTTATTTTTAAGGTCACGGCCAAGCCACACCAAATTGGTGTATGAGACCCCCTTGTTGGTGGGACAAGGGACCCCCTCCGCCCAGCGATTTGACTGGTAAAGTCTACGGAGGTATACATACCCTACCCCCCTTTGGATTTGAACTTGTGACCTCTTAGGAGGAAACACATGTTCTTAACTATTAGGCCCACTCAAGCTGTATAAAAACATAATCATTAAAAAAAAAATTAAATGAAAAATAAATAAATTCAATACAAAAATGTATAAAATAAAAAATATTCAAAAATATTAAACAAAACTTCAAAAAATATAACAAAAACAAAAGATTCAAAAAATATATATTTCAAAAACAATACTTGAATAAAAACAAAACAATTTTAATAAAAACAAAAAACAAAACAATTCCTCGTAGGGGTGTAGACCGATTGGTAAGTTCCATGTAAATGGAAGGAAATATATAAAGGAGGTCTCAAGTTAGATTATCACCCTAATTTACTTGTGCTCCATGCTTGCAGACTATGTGGCACACCTGGGGTTATAGTGGTAGCGGAAGGGTATCGAACTCGTGTCACGCGAGTACGAGAACCGCGAGTTGTCAATTCCCTAGTATAAAAAAATAATAATAATAAATAACAAAACAATTTTAATAGAATTGAAAACAAAATTTAAAAAACAAAAAGTTAAAAAAAATTGTAAAATAAAACTCTAAACAAATTTAATAACAAACCAAAAATTAAAAAATTAAAATAAAAACTATTTTAAAACAAGAAAAAACCTACCTAACTTAGTTAAAGTAAAAGTACAAAAAAAAATTGAAAACAAATTTATTAAAATTAAAAACAAAAGTTAAAAAAAAAAATCTAAAAACAATTTTAAAATTAAAATAACAGATTTAAAAAAAATTAAAAAAAAAAAAAAAAATTGAAACTTAATTAGGTTATTTGAGGTTGTTGGGAATTGTGGGTGCCCTGGGGTCAATGTACGGCATCGCCCCAGCCCCCTACAAGCTAAGCCATGGTCTGTGGGGCCAAGGCT
>SNQJ01S0150191.1:0-16345 GCA_010110895.2 Picea sitchensis | reverse complement strand
CGTCAGCCTGCATCATCAACAAATCATGTCAGAACATATCCATATCATATCATCTAATCAGATGCACTAAAATCATAGTAAAACAATCAAACCCTAATGGTACACTCCCTGACTCGATCCAGAGTCCAAGGGATTCCATCAATGCCTCTACATCCTCAAGGTGCAAAATCCTGCACACTCGGTAAACCGAGTCAATAGCACTTGTCTATGTCAATGCAATAAAACAACATGTCATCAACCCATAACACCTCATAATCAAAATCAAATGTTTTAATAGCATAATAATCCGGACCTCAAAGAATAAGTTTGCTCAGTGTGCCAAAGCGGGATGTTACAATATGTTGCGACAATATTTCTATAACAATGACAGTTCCGAAAGGGTATTTTTGTGCGGAAGAATGCCGCAGAATGTTGTTAAAGGTGGGGAAAAAAGTAAAGCGGGTGAAAAGGGTGATGGTAGTTGTTATTGCCTTTGTAAAAGATGTTGCCTCATACGTCCCGTAAGAATTTTAATAGCAACATCTACAAAACATTGTAGAAAATATCGGCACATTGATGGCGAATAGAATGAATATCGTCCCATGGTAATATATATTCATTATCTTTTTTTATTTTGTTAATTTTATATAAAATTATATATATATGTATATATATTGTTTGAATGTTTGTTATAGTATACACTAATTTTGCATGAATGTTTGTAATTATAAAGTTAGAGTTGGCCTCTAACTTTCCACAAAATATTGCACCAAGTATTAGTAGAAACGATGTTGTACAAGCTGAGGAACATCATCATGACCAAGCAAATGAGGATCTCATGGAAGAATATGATGGGACAAATCAAGTTAATGATCCCATGGAAGAAGATAATGGGACAAATCAAATGATCCAATATTTGTTTTCGCAACCGGATGAGGATGGGGAAAATGTTGGTATTTATGATGAACCTCTATTAAAAAGGAAAATAAACGACTTTATGAAGGATCAAGAGAAAATCTTCTCTCCGCTACATTGCTTCTAGTGAACTTAAATGTTATGAATAATTTGTCGAACACTTGTATGACACAGATACTAAGGTATGTAATATGTTTCATCTCATATTATACATAGATGTTGATTTTTTTCTATTTGTTTTTAGTGTTAATTAATGTGTAAAATAAGAATGCAATTTTTACGATTAATATTATTACATTAACTAGTTATTTGTTATGTTGTAGATTGTTAAGTGAATTTTTTTTACCATCGTCAAATATTTTACCTCGCACATATTGAGGTTTGCTTGCCATTATGAAAGACATTGGAATGGATTATCAAACTATAGATGTATGTCCTAATGACCATATTATATATTATGGACAACATGCTTCAAAAACAGAATGTTTGAAATGTCTTATCAGTAGATATCGAACCGATCAAGTAACAAAAAGGGTGCCTCGAAAGGTTCTTCGTCATATTCCCATAATTCCACGTTTGTAGCGATTGTTCAGGTGTGAAATCATAGCACAATTTATGGATTATAATGCACGTAACATAAGTGGAGATGGTGTTCTTCGAATGCCTACCGATGGTTCTGCATTTAGGGAAATTGAGGAAAAATTGGCAGATTTCAAAGATGAACCTTGTAATGTTAGGCTTTCATTGGCAACTGACAATGTTAATCCATTCTGAGAGCTTAGGTCTATTTACTCAGTGTGGCCTATTTTTGTTATCAACAATAACATTCCTCCTTGGATGACAATAAATAGGGAGCAAATAATGTTGACAATGATTGTTCTAGATATTTGTTTACATTAATTTTTTGAATTTAACATTTTCATTTGTTTCAATTTTTTCATAATATATTTTGTTTATTTATTTAATTATATATATTACATGATATCATTCCTATAGTAATTATGTGTAATTTCAAACAATTAGGTAAGTACCAAGTTAAAGATATGAATGTATATATAGAGCCTCTTATCGACGAGCTACTAAAGTTATGGGATAGCATCACAATGTATGACATATGTAAACCAATCGGGGAGAAGAAATTTAAATTCCATGGAATACTTTTATGGACAATTCATTATGCCCCTAGACTAACACATTTTTGTGGTATGTGGCATTCTAATATTGCTCTTTAATACTATATAATATTTCAATGTTATCATGGTGCATGTTTAATTTTTAAATAATCTCAACGTATAATTGACATTAATACATTTGTTGCAGGTCTTCAAACAAAGGGTAAATTTCCATGTCCAGTTTGTGGCCATAAGATGAAGTATCGTCATTCAAAAATTTTAGGAAATATGGTGTTTAATGAGTATAGGCACCTTCTTCCTAAGAACCATAGGTATCATACTACTAAAAAACATATTTTCAATGGGAAAGAAGAGACTGGTTTAAAACCACGAAGAATGACACCTCACATATGGAGGTTGGAATATAATAGAAATCGTCAAGGTACTCATTTTCATAATGTATCATAGATCATGTAATGTTTTGAATGTTTATTTTAATCATTGAATTTATTTTACCGTATTTGATAATTATTTTTGTGATTTCTTGTATGCTTCATGAATGTCACAATCATCATGAAGGTATTAATAATGGGCTTCCACGAGGAATGAAATCTTATCCTACTCAATTCATGAGGTTTCCCTACTATGAGGAGATAAAAATAGCTCATTTGTTTGATACAATGCATATCGGGAAGAATGTGACTGAAACGTTATGGCGAACCATAGATGGTAGGAGGGACAAAGAAAAAATTGTCAAAATTTGTACTGACATTCAGGAAGCCAATCAGGCAATGCGAAGTGTGATCCAATATTCAAATAGATCAGATGGAGTACTAGACCAAAATAACCTTCCATGGTTATTAACAAAGCAACAAAGTAATGATATAAAAGATGTCATTCAAAGAATTAAATTTCCCATGGGTTTTGCCGAGTGAAGGGGTCGGAGGAGGGATATGACCCCCACCGTAAGGGATAGCGTTGAAAGGGGTAGTGATTCCTGTGAAAAAACCTTGTAAGGGAGCATTAAATATCCCTTCCCCCACACCAATACTCTGTAGACTAGAGTACGTTAGGACCGAACTAGAATCAAAACCCATCATACCATATGAAAAGGGAGCACGAGACACGTTGTGGATAAAGGGAACATTGGTCAAAGTCATTGAAGGTATTGTGCCACTGCCCAAAGTAGTGGATGTATAGACAGTCGTAGTCCTGATAGGTGGAGGTGGGGGAGGAGGCACAACACCTCCCCCCATGGCAGCCAATATGGGAGTATGAGGACTTCCAGAAGAAGTAGCATTATTTTCTTCCATCATCGATCGTCTAACAAACTGATGCTCAGCTGAAGTCACCTCAGGCAGGACTATCTAAATAAGAAGCAGCGTCAATAAGTCAGTGATCAGAGGTTTTGCGGGCTTGAAGCCTTTAGCTTCAAGGTTAGAAACGGTGGACTCCTTTGGTATAGGAAAGTCTTCTCTAGGAGATGGCTCGGGTATAGTTTTACAATGTATATGAAAACTACTAAACTTTCAAGGAAATATCAAAGAAGGAACTTTGGAAAAGAAACTATTTACTTTTTTAATAAACAACCTATGCTAAAACTACCAAACAAAATGCATAACTAAATGCAACAATTTTTTATTTTTTGAAATGCTTAGAAAAGAAAAATCACAAGTAAATGATACTTTTCATTTTTCAAAGCACAAACAAGGTAAAGAGAAAATAAACCCAAGATAACACAGACCCTAAACAACTTCTTGAATGCAGAGATTCACTGGAATCCACAGGAGAATCTAACGCTTATAAGTTCACCCTAAACCTTCAAATAAAACAAAAGAAAATAAAGAAACAACAGGGGTTCTTTACAAAGTGAAAGATAAACCAAATCTTTAACCCAAACAAATACAATTAACAAAGACCCTGAAGAGTTCAAGAAAGCCTGAGAAGCACAAAGCTTCTTGCTAGGAAAGAAAAAGTCTTTCTTTTTTTTTAAACCTTCCAAAACACAGAGACATGTGTTGAGCACAAGCAGCCTGCGTATGTGAGTGGGTTATATACTATGCAGACCATGTATGTACGCGGGATATACAAAGGACAGGGTGCGTACACCTCTGTAAACTTTCAAAAAGAAAAAAATTTGGACGACTAACTGGGCAGGGAATACTGGTAGGCACCTGGAAGGTGACCATAGACCCTAACTGACTCAGTAAACTTGGAAAACTCAAAAATAAACCGAAAAAAAACAAATATAACCAAAATCTCCCACTAAGACCCTAGATAGACTCCCAGTGGAGTCGCCAATTCTGCTACGGGGAAAATCCCCCTATATTGGGTCTAAGGTAAAGGTAGAGCGCTAACTCCATTAAATATTGTTCTGCAGTTAAACTACCCCAAAACCATATAAACAAAATGACGAGAGAGAAAGGAAAGAGAGTTAATGAGTGCACCTTTAGTCCTTTCGGTTGGTGTAGCCCTCTTTTGCTTGTTTTTTCCTCCTAGATCACGGATCTCCTCTCAATGTTGACTTGCAAAATATTAGGAATACAATGTAACAACATATGCAATCTCTATTGATCACTTTAAAATTTTATACATAGATATAAATGCGCAAATTATCAAAAAGCATGTAAACATAGGGTTTTGGAACAAGGATGAACTATTTTATTCAATTGTAAGACAAAAAGGATTACAACCTTTGTCGGCAACCGCTTCACGAACCAAGTCCAGGCTCCTATGTTGTGGCTCCAAGTGAATCAATACCATGTTATCTTCTCACAACCAACATATAACCAAGGGAAGGAGGAAGGCTTGCATAAGGATAAAGGTCGGAGGAGAAGATTGAGTCTAAAAGTCAGAATGGGATGCAAATCTTGGGCTGAAAAGGGGAAGGGATTTTGGTAGAGTTTTCTTATTCTCTTGCTTGTGTTCATAAATGAAACCCCAAGACCTCTTGTTATATGATAAAAAGATGGTTATTTGGTTTGGGGACATGCTACAAAGGGTAAAACGGTTAGGAAACCCTCCATAGCCCATAAACTCCGCCGAATTTCGTGCAATTTTATATTTTTTGCAACTTTTGGAGGTAAATGCAGGCTATCTAGTATGCATCATGTGTGTGTACGTGATCTAACTAGCATGTAGCATGCGTGTTTACGCGGGCTATTAGTTCAGCAGGGCGTACACTCTCCAAAAAATGGTTTTTTAAAAGGAAGTCTCAACAGTATTTGGGAAAAGTATGCAAATGGAAGGGACAATGTCTTCTATGCACAAATAAGGCATTTTTGGATTATAACACACCCAATGAGTCACCATTTGTTTCCCTCCCAACCAACACCCTTTCATCTTGGTCGTAAAATGAAAGATTATCCTTAAAATGCTTCTCACATTTGTTGATTTTGTTAGAAAGATTGATAATTTTCTTTATGTAAATATGTTTATGACTTTCGTTGTTTCAACGTGTCTTAACCTCTCATTTGAGCATGATTTCTTTGCATTCTATATATATCATATTTATTCTTAATTTCATGACTGCAAGCATGAAATTAAGAATCATTTCTTTTATTTTATCTCTGATTGATCTAGAAAGGATGTTGTGAACATTTCATCCATATTTATCTCACTTTGGTCTACTTTCTTAAAAGCATCTCTCTCTATATTAGACTTAATTCAAAGTGAATACAGAAATACTCTTCTCTACATAAGTTCCATTAATAAGCCATGGTGACTGGAATAGGCTAAGGTCTTGTCCCTTAAATCCATAATCAAAGTTATATCTTCAGCTACACTAGAAATACAATGTTTAAACCTCACGATTTTATTTATTACTTCATAAGGTTCTATGGGCTTTATGTAAAATATATGTAATATTGTCTTTATCAAATAATTAACATGGGAATAAAGGTTAACAATAATTATCCGTTCCATTCATGAACAATTTACCCTTCCCCAAAAACCATATCAAAGACTTTGATTATGAACTATAGGGTTATGAGATCTCTGTCGTGGGTATTGTAATCAATATACTCCTCGTTTGGAGGGTTTTTACCATTTTCCATGATCTTACCTCCAATTGAATCAATCATTACCAGAAATTTGTCATGATTATTATGATCGTGCCTTTGCCCAAGATTAGAATGCAATGGCTCGTGGAAGTTCTCAAAGAAGACACGGGTAATCCATTTAGGAATACTTTTGTCCCCCAACGTGTGAGAAATATTGATTTGCATCAACATGTTAAGTGGTGGCCTTGTTCATGTCTATCTCCATTTTCCGAGCTCTTAGATCCAGCCATTATGGTGAGGTATCTAGATCTATCCCTATTTTTTTATGATGGCTCACTCTTGTTACAAATAATATGTTTCCTCTTTGAACCGGCTAGTTTATCCCATGTTCGTTTTACCCTACTCATCGTCTCAATCACCTAGCTTATGGCCCCTGTAGTAAGAACAGAACCAAATGGCCCTGAGGTTTTACATGCCAACAATAATATAACAGACATGATGTCCAAATCATGAGGTTAAATTTTATTCATTCATTTAAGGGTCATAATATAGAAGTGTCCAGGGATTTTGCTAGGATTTTTTATGGAAAAAAGGCCAGAATTGGGGATATAGAATTGAAACCCGTGCCAGAATTGAGGGATAATTTTGTAGGGTGGACTCTGAACCAACGGTGAAGAGTTTGAAAAAACCACAAAAACCCTTCTCCAAAATGAGCCCATTTAGTCTTCCCATGGACGGTTTCCTCATAAATGAAAAGATCTGAGAGATATTCCCTATTTTCTAAAGAATATTTTCTCAGAAATTATGTGGCAGTTGAGGAATTATTTCAATGTTGCAAGAAGTCCAAGATTTTCGATGCTCCATTAGTCATCGAAGAACACGATATTTGTTGTGTAAATATGATTAAAAAACCTTTTGATAACAATCACTAGTACAGTAAAGAAAACCTAAATCCTAGAAGTTGTAGTGGTTTCCAATTATGGGTTGAGAAATATCATTCTATTGTTCCATATCTCCAAATGCATTTAGACCAAGTTCAAAGACAGAATAGGGATTTGAAGAGGGAGAATTAGGAATTAATGGACAAAAAGGAACAAGGTCCCTCTCATGAAAATAAAATACCAAATAATTCTTAGAACACCATTGTTAAAAAGTCTACCAAGGTCAATATTGTTATGTATTCTAATTTGCATGGATATTTGGTTTCAAATGATTGATTTTTGGTAATTGAAAGTCACTTTGCTATTAGATATTTCTTGTTCTGATCACATTCGATTTTGTTATTTTAGACAAGATATAGAATCATAGATTATGTAGCTAGTCTTTTAAATAGTTATGGTGTGATTTTAATTAATTTCGTTTGTTATTTGCAGGTCATGAGGAGTTGGAGAACATCGTTGGAAAGATTTTTGGAGATAATTTGATGCAGTTGGGATTTTATTTTGTTCCCAAATAGCATAGGATTAGTTTCAAAAGACAATTGTAGCCTGATTTTATTATAACAACAAACTTTCTTTAAAAAAAAACATTGTTGAAGAAGTTTTTCTTCTATTTCAACACTTTTCTATTACAAGTAAAAGGCAAAAATCTTCTAAGGAACCATGCTATCCTCTGAATATTCGACCCTATCATCATGATAAGTGGTTTGATCTCCACTTGGTTTAAATAGCTGTAGAATATTTAGGGAGTAGCATGGGTGAATTTTTGGGATAATGAATGGATTGGATACTGTAAAGGAGAATGTTGAACTATGGATTGCTTCAGGTTTTATTATTATGAGTAATTTTGTTGTGTTTTAATATAATATCTTTCGTGAAATGATATTGTTCATGTTCTCTTTTGCATAACCATGTGTTGTTAAATTTTGGCTTTCATCCTTTTTACCAGTACATTGTTGTTGCTATTATTTTATCTGTGTCTATTTTGACCAAAATATATATGCATTCGATAATTCATTTTCTCAATGATTGAAATTCTTTATGACATAATCATTTTAATACATGTGTTGAAATGTATCAGGTTTCCCTTGTACAGTGTTCATATGTTGTGACCAACTTTGTCAATAAAATTGTTTTCGTTGATAAGATGGTATATACATCTTCATAAAGAATTACAATCAATAGTTGTTCTTTATGTATTGGACTTTAACTTTATGTTGAAGTTATTCTTCATAGGCTTGTTATAGTTTTGGATCATACAAGTTCTTTGCCATATATTTCTCTTGACAGGTGGACCGTGAGATGAAAATTTATACTGAGAGATACAACTACTAGTTTTCTTTTCGTCCCTAACCAGGAATAGGTTAGTAAATCTTAGGTCCTTCTATTTTTTTTTTTATGAATGTAAATTTCCATTAAGTTTGAATGCTTTGCTCATTTGAACCGAAACTATCATAATTTACATTCATACCTTTTATTTTTAGATTAAGTTTGGCTTCAATGCTAGTTAGAATATTAATATTTGTAGATTAAATTTAGATCTTTTAAATTTTCCTGAGATTTATTTCCCTTTGTAAAACTTTTTTGTTTCACAAGACTTTCTTTGAAATCTTGAACTTGCATATTTTGTAGATTCTCTAATTAGTAGCATAAATAGTAAATATTTCTTAGTAAGTAGTTAGTTTTTTTTTATTTTATATTCTTAGGATAGATTCCCACATCGGCTAATGGAGTTGTTAAACCGGTCAAGGTGAGTTATCGTAAATGACTTAGGTTATACTTAGACAACCTCGGACCGGATTTTCCATTCCAGTTGATGAGTGATCGATATCGCCCATCAACAAGTTCTCACTCAACATGGACATCTTGTGGCCTATCATAGTGAGACACTATCATAAATCATTTGTAAGTACCCCACTTACAACAAATAAAAGTACTCCATTGTACAATCCTACCGCCAGTGGAGGCATTACATTCTCGAGAAGGAGACAATCAATATCCACACTAATCATAAGCCTCTGCAGTTCATGCAGACACAAGGAAAATTGCATAATGACTGCCATGAGAAGTGGTCCACATACTTGCGTTTTTTCCATCTCAACATCAAGTATAAGACAAGGATCACCAACCGCATCGTTGACTGCCTCAGTCAACCTCCAGTTGCGGCACTAACCATGATTTTACACTCCTATGGACATGAGATCTATGGATGGCCCCAACTCTATGAGAGAGATCCTAACTTCGCCACTACCTACCATATGTTGAGCACAAACATAGATGTCACTGATTGCCATCTTCAGGACAAGTTGTTGTGCCATCTGGGCCATATCTGCATCCCATCGAGCGAGAAAAGTTGATTTGGGAAGCTCACTATAGTCGAGTTGCAGGACATTTCGGTGTACAAAAGACAGTGGCAGTGTTGCAGCAACATTTCTATTGGCCAAAACTTCGACAAGATGTCAGCAAGTATATCATTTCATGCATGGTATGTGCCATTTCCAAACCAACCATTAAGAAACAAGTCATGTACACCCCTCTACCTACACCCGACATGCCCTTGGAATCCATAGCGATGGACTACATTTCGGGCCTTCCTTCAACCAAGCAAGGAAATGATTGTATTTTTGTGGTTGTTGATCGATTTTCCAATATGGTGATTATGGTCTCCTGCAAGAAGAGAATCACAGCAGAGACCACTGCCAAGCTCTTCTTCGAACGAGTGTGGGTACATTTTGAGATACCACAAACCATCATCTCAAATCGGGAAATCTGGTTCCTTAGCACATTCAGGTTGAACCTCTGGTCACGACTGGACACCAAGCTCACCAAATCCATGGCCTTCCACCCCCAAACAGATGGCCAAACCGAGGTTGTCAAAAGGATGATCGTACATATCTTGCACATGTATAATTTCAAGCATCCACACACATGAGATGAGAATATTCCCTATGTTTAGTATAGTTACAACAGAGCCATGTGTAGCTCAACCAGCCACAGCCCCTTTTAGGTGGGGTTGGGATTTCAACCATTGGGTCCCGTGGATGTTGCACTACCCCTTGTGTCCACACAAGTAGAATCGTCTCATGCTAAAACCGAAGTTGACAAAGCCATCTGGTTCATTAAATGAATCCAACAAATCCTCCAATAGGTTCAAGATATTTTGCAGAAGTCTAATGCCAAGTACAAGTCATGCCATGATCAACACTAGGTGCCACACAAGTTTCAGGTGGGTGATAAAGTTTTGTTTCATTTGCAAAAAGAATGCCTTACAAGACCCCATTGAAAGCTTCATCCACTCCGCTATGGACCTTACACCATCACCAAGGTTGTGGGTGACAATTCTTTTGATCTCAACATTCCCCCCTTCCTTGGATTTCAACCAGCATTTAATGTGGACCTCCTTCATCCATACTTTCCACCATTATTAGACACCTCAGAGATAGTAGAACAGTCGACACTGATGGAGCTCAACCCTGACTACATGGAACAATAATCCACTAATCATATCATGGACACACATGTCAAGGGTACTCGCTAACAGAAGCTTCATCTTTATCATGTTGTCAAAGCGGGACAGCTCCTACACCAAGGCAAGTGGCTCACCTGAGGCCAAATTCAGCAGAAATGTCCTCATCTGATGGGGAAACTCAATGAAATGGATACCATTGCTTCCTAATAGGGGAGTATTGATCCAGGTGGATATCGGTGGCCACCCACCTCTTCCAACTAGCTCACATACAATTTTCATCTTGGCAGTTTTTTTCTAGTTTTTCGGGGCCATTTTGAGGCCCTAAACATCATTTTTTAGGCTTACCAAAGTCACACTATAGATGTAGTTAAAGTGTTATGGAAAAATGTGTAATCCTTGGATATACCTTTCCAACGGTCTATCGTGCACCTAAAATAAATATCGTATGAAAAAGTTATGACCTCGAGAAGTTGATGTACCAACTTACCCCATCGGGGCCCACATGACTTTTGGTGCTTCATCTCCTAGGGTTAGGTTTTTGGATGTCTAGGGTTTTTTTATTACTTCTTGATGCTAAAAATGCATGGAGGCCTCATTTTAATGTGCTCAAGTGAATGCGCATAGCCACCACATCTCTTCTCAGATATTAGCTACCACCATTCGAGCAAGATTGTTTCATTCTGCATTTTATAGTTTCAACACATTTCTTTATTGAATAGAAGTTAAGTTTCATTGTATCTTTGTTATTATTCTTTGTATATTTGTATTAATTTTATAGATATATGTTTCATTTTGTTCCGCTCATAAATCTGAATCAAATATAAACCATTTCCTATTCATGCTTCATACTTGGGTGTCCTTTTTTTATGATTGCAACATGTTGCTTCACTGTATGAGTATTCTCCTCTCCACATTTTTAGATCAGCCATCTATTAGGAATTACCAGGTTCAATTATGATTATTAGGGTATCCCCGCCTCTATCTATGACTCACTGTACTATTGGTCCCACACACTTTGCCTCTTTCAAGCATCCATGCTCGATCATCTATTGTACACCACTAGCACAAAGCTCCCTAGTTCTCATAGAGTGTCTCTAGATTTTATGGGGTAAGACTTTCTTGTCACTAGTAATTAGATTTTAGATATAATACCTCACTCACGTGGTCTTTCTCGATGCATCCATGTTGTATTCTTTGGTTTCCAACACCATTGGATATCCCTTTCCATGCTCACTAGAGTGTTTAAGTCATTTCCATTATTTCTTAGGGAATGTGGCCTATATGAAATTCCATAGGTGTGGTTATGCTTATGGATGTATTATATCCTTTGTCTATCACTTTCCATATGTTTGGCTACACAATCCATGTTATTTACTGCATCGTATTGTGGTTTTGTGGTCAAGAACTCATTTAGCTTATGTAGTCATATTTTTTCTTAATTTTTTATATGCTTTTTTTTTGGAATGAGAACTTGTGTCTTACATAGGTTGTGATTAATTTTTATATTCTTTGTGTATGATTATTTTACTTGTGTTTATTCATTAATATACCTAATAACTTAACATCAAACAAATAAAATAGACTAAGTAATTCATTTAGGACACATGATTATATGAAAAATCATACATTTTTCATTAAGTGGTAAAGTTTGTAACACACAGTTTGTCCTACAACAATTCAAAATTGTGTCTTTATGGCCCAAAAATGCCCCACAAAATACGTAATTTACTAGAAAAGCATCACAGCACCACATGTTAAGATCCTATCTCAACCTCTCCCTCCCCCGTGCCTCCAAAACTTAATGTTGTACTCCCCTCTACTAAAGGCCTAGTCACATCCTCAATATCGTGACACAATCAATCTCAATCCCACCCTCTAAATAATGCATTGACTTGTTCATCTAGTTGTTAAGAATAGAGCAAACACAACACAACACAAGAATTGGAAGGAAAAGGCTTTGATTCATATTTAACACTATATTCATCTAATGTATCAATTTATATTACATGAATGTAATCACCTCATAAATTGAAGAGTGCCAAAACACTAACAAGTCATCAATAGATAATGACGACAACTCATAAAGAAGGCGATTACGGACTTTTTGATTATCTAGAGACTCTCAGTCTGACATTCCCCTCCTTAATCACAAGTCTAAATAATTATACCAATAAGACAACATGAACTAAAGTGTAAATGAGTATCATTTCAATCTTCAATCTAAAACTCTTGAACTGAGATTTGATGAAGATATGCTCGAAAAATTGCCAATATGAGTGATGAATGGTTCATTTAAAATACACTTTGAAAGAGAGCATAAATTCTAGAAGTGAATAGATGCCATGTCTAAAAATTCCCCTCTTAATTTATGAACAAATAGGATCACCATTATGTGAACAATGAACAAATAGGACCACCAAAGCTGTCTTTGAATTTAGACACAAGTGTCAAACAACATCCCAATGAAAAATTTAAAAGAAATGAGAGGATTCTAGATTCCATGCTAGATCTTCCCAAATATGTTAATTTGATTAGATTGATTTAAGTTGATTTAATTGTAGATAAACCTATTGAGGAGACTAGTTGCCATAATAGAATTCTCAAATTTTCATTGAATTTTGATTGATATGAATTCGAAACTTGAAGCCTGGCTATCATCATTGATATTACTCCCTATCAAGTGCAAGGTGAGAAGTACGTGAAATGAATCCAATCTTGAGCTTTGAATTCTTCTTAAATATCACTTTAATAACTATAATTGGTGGATTTTGTTGACCACTAACCATTGATAATGATACCACTATAATCCATCAAAGTTCTCCCCCCTTGAGGTGTAGAGAGTACCATATTCAACTCGTGTTTCAATTCCAAAGACATGTATAATTGGGCCCCAATCATGCCCAAAATAGTTCATCTAGAGCAATTGTTTGAAAGCCTTCTACTTTTGTGATTTATCCATGTAAACATGTATTTACCTTTGTTTGGACTCAATGGTAAAACTTATCCAACATCTTGCCTTTTAATTTCTAATACTAAGGAGTTATCCAACCATAATGTATTTTTTTTTTTTGTCCTTCTTCTTCTTTCAACATTTGTCTAAATGATTATTTATCTTCCCATAATGAAGACGGGGATGGAGATCAAACATTTTGTCTCCATAAGGCCAACTCTATGAGAATGCTAGCATTTCTCAAGAATTTGATCAATGCTTTTATCATAATTGTTCGTAACTTCTTTATTAATTATAGAGTTTTCAAATTTTTATCAAGAAATCCTACACTCATAAACTAAACTAGTTTGGAGTAATATAGAATATGAAAGTTATTGCATTTGGCATATCTTAAGCCATGTTGATTCTTGTTGAATCTTAATTCTTCCCAAGGTCCAACAATATCTTGGAAAGATCATTTTTTAGTTCTTGATGTTCTTCATAAATGTTTTCTTTCGTAAATTCAAATTCACATTTATTGTTGTTGCTATCACTCTATACTTCTACTTATGACTCGTTTTCAACAAAAAAATTCTTTATCAATTCACTAATAATGAATAATTATGTCTCATAACGTGATAAGGAATCATCAACCATCTCTTTTTTTGCAATTTTATCAACCATCTCCATTAGTTGATTTGTGTTACGAGTAGCATCAAGAATTTGCATTAAACCATTTGTGTCACAAGTAACATCCATCATTTACATTAAATCAATTGTGTCACTAGTAACATCAACCTTTTGTATGAGGACATTTGTACAGTGACAATATGCATCAACCTTGTTCTCAATTTGTTGATCCTTTTCAATTAATTTTAGTCGAAGTGTTTCAATCAATTTATCCTTCCAATTAATTTCTTTGTGAAGATTAAGACCAAATTATCCAAATCATGTAAGGAGACTTGTAATTATTTGATTTATTTATTAGAATTTTGTAAATTCTTTCCTCATTTACACATTTTGCGACTCTCTCTCTCTCTCTCTCTCTCTCTCTCTCTCTCTCTCTCTCTCTCTCTCTCTCTCATTTATTTTATATCATTCTCACGTGTACTCACTCAATTTCACTTGTTTCTTTTATAACATGATCATTTGCGCTTTTTTATTTTATGTCATTCTTTCTTTCTTGTTGTCAACCTTAGGGTGTCGGGTACTACTGATAACACACCCGAAAGTGTTATTATAATGATTAGAACTTTGCAAAGTGAGGCATCCTTATTCAATTTCAGGTAGGTTCCTTTTTTGACAATTTTCACAAATGTTTGTAATTCTATCCTTAATTCAATGACTCAAATTAATTGACTTGTCCTTCTTCTTCAATATTTATAATTCAATGATTCAATCAATTATTGATTTTAATAAGTGTTGTTATTTATGTATGTACAAATTTCCACTTAGTGTACTTGCTTGTTTGCCAAAGTAAATATGTGCCAAAAGACTAGACACAAAACATTACAAACATCTAAGAAAATATTGCGCAATTGCACACAATGAAAAGTGTTCATAAAACCTCCTTATTACTATTTTAGGCTAGGTCTAAAAAACATGAGCCAAAAAAATATGATTTTATTATGATATCCTTCTTATGACCACAATTGTGTGCCCAAATACAATGAGAATCCTTCAACCTACTGTAAAAAGGTTTTAAGAAAAAGAACGAGAAGTCTTCAACCTACATTCACAGGGTTTTAATTAAAACAATGAGAAGCCTTCAACCTACATTCACAAGGTTTTAAGAAAAAACAATGAGACAAACCTTCAACCTTAAACTTGTTTTCTTAAAAAACAACCTACTTTCACAAGGTTTTAAAAAAATAAAATAAAAAACTACATTTCACAAGGTTTTAAGAAAAAAAAATGAGACAATCCTTAACTTACTTTGATAAGGATTTTCTGAAGTTTACACCAACTTGAAACCCAAATATTCAAGTATTTTTACTTACTTTGACTAGGCTCTTAAAACCAAGTCTTCTAAGTATTTTTATTTACTTTGACAAGGCTCTTGAAACCCAAGTCTTCAACTAATTTTACTTACTTTGAAAATGCTTTTGAGAAGTTTACACCAACTTGAAACCCATGTCTTCAACTACTTTTATTTACTTTGACAAGGATTTTCAACTATTTTTATTTACTTTGACAAGGATTTTGAGAAGTTTACACCAACTTGAAACCCAAGTCTTCAACTATTTTTATTTACTTTGACAGGGTTATTGAAACACAAGTCTTCAACTATTTTTATTTATTTTTAATTACTTTGACCAGAATTTTCAACTATTTACTTTGAGAAGGATTTTGAGAAAATTCTACACCAACTAGAAACCTATGTCTTCAATTATTATTTTTATTTACTTTGACAAGGATTTTGAGAAGTTTACACCAACTTAAAACCCCAAGTCTTCAACTATTTTTATTTATTTTTACAAGGCTCTTGAAACTATAAGAGGGGGGTGCAGGTGCAGAGGATATTGAGTAAAACATAATTTGTTTTACTCAATATTACCCTCCACCATATGAGGGTGGGGGTGCCTGGGGGATATTGAGTAAAACATAAATCAATCAAGATTACTTAAGGCCCTTCGATTGGGGTTTCTTTAGTCAGTTATCTCACTCCCTCCTTAGTTTGAGTGTTATGTCACTCCCTCCTTAGTTTGAGTGGGAAAGTGCCTTCGGTCTGGCCCTCCCTTTTTCATTGATTGTATTATTTAGATAATCTAAATAGCATTCATTGTCATTTGTTAATTTGTTCATGGATAAATTAGGCTTTCTATACTAGCATGTGGTGGGGGTGGGGTGGGAATATTGAGTAAAACAGAATATGTTTTACTCAATATTCCCCCCACACCCACTCTCATCTTCAATCTTATATTTTACTCAATATTCCCCCCACCCTCATCTTTAATATTGTGTTTTACTCAATATCCCTCCACACTCACCCTTATCTTCAA
>SNQJ01S0150189.1:8328-23280 GCA_010110895.2 Picea sitchensis | reverse complement strand
GAGATTCTACACTTTATACCCTTGTTCTATGAATTCATGGAACTTATGGTGTAACATTGGCACAATTAGTTGCATAGACACTTGTGCAATTGGCAGAGCGATGTCATGATCACTTTTGCATAGGTTTATGTTGTACATAGTCGTTTCTTTTTCTATTTAGTTCTTGTTCTATATTCAAATATTGTGCAGAGAACTGATACGTTTGCTCTTTCTGCACTGTCACAGTTCAACATCTTGCATCATGTTGTTTGATAGTGTGTGCTTTATGCATAGTGCAATTACTTGGTTTCATTCAAATTTGCATTGGAATTGGTGTAATTTTTAAGAAAACCAACTGTCTTTTATCAATTGTATTGCTAA
Source organism: Picea sitchensis (assembly GCA_010110895.2). Classification (NCBI taxonomy): domain Eukaryota; kingdom Viridiplantae; phylum Streptophyta; class Pinopsida; order Pinales; family Pinaceae; genus Picea; species Picea sitchensis. The sequence continues at coordinate 22,920 of SNQJ01S0150189.1, read as the reverse complement.
ATCAAATGATTGAATGAAATATTCTTGATGTGCATCATATATGCGGAAAACAAATTAGTGCATGCTTCTTTTTTTTTGATATTTTTTTTCCTTGTTTGCTCGATGCTATAGACATAACTTAAGAATAATTTGAATAACACAAACTCAAAGAAAGCATGTTTTCATATTCTTGTTACATATTTATAAAGTTCTTGTTTTTGTGTTGGATCAAGAAATTGTGTTGGACGTTGCAAGCATCTAATATAGCAGATATTATGGTCACAGAGAAAATAAAATATCGACAATTTGCATTGCATTAGAATCTCGTTGCCATTGATTTGCATTGTTATTTGACTTGTTTGATGTGCAATACATCGAAACAATCATCGATGTTTAAAAATAAAATAGGGCAAAGAAAGAAACATGGAACAAGAATTAGAGAGGTGTGCTTTTTTAATTTTATCCGTGTACTATTCATTTGTTGTTTGTTATTATTGTGTATTTCATGTGATATTGACATAAGGGGTTATTTGCATGTTCAATGAATTTGGTGCACTACTTTCACATGAAAATGAAATAGAGCAATTGTAGGAGAGAAAGAAGTGACAAACAATATTGAATAAGAAACACAAGAACAATATCCCAAGAGGAGGTATGTCTGTAACAATTGCACAAGGAACAACCTTTATTTTTGGTAAATTATATGCATATGAAATACTATATATCCATACTACATAGTAGTGGATATAATCCAGAGTGCATATTGCAGTCATGGCTATCTTATAGGTAGTGGGTTGGAAATCCATGGTTTGTCAAGATTTGATGTAGAAAACTCCAAGGCATCTGCATATTGAATGTTTTGTGGAGAATTGAACAAATTCTCAACAAAGATGATCTGGGAATTACACAGACAAGCTAGCCTTCTACCAGATGTGAATAGACAATGTGTTGAAGAAAAATTATTGGACTTGATTTGATTGGTTGATAGTTCATTAATGAAGTAATAAACATATATCGTTAAAATATATAACCATTGAATTGAGAAAAGACCCATTGGATTAAAAAATAGAGACATAGTTTGGATTATTTTCATTTGAAAAGAACATGACATATAAAGGCAGACTAGAACATTTCATATAATAGTGTTGTGTACTTTTCTCATTTCAACAATGGTTGCATGAATCTGCACCATGGATTCATTGTTGTTATTATGTGGTTTGGCGCTTATCTATCAAAGGGAAACAAGATGATCTAATTTATTTATATATGTTAACACTATCACTTGATGCAGATAGTTTTATAGAGAAGCAAGAAGAGAAAGCGAGGACAATGTTGACATCTGGTGCACGATGGTTTATTTTTCTATATATTTCACCCTACTATAGACTTCTAACACTAGCATTCAGTACTTAGCAAGCTTCATATGCTATTAGCTTGGTGGTCCTTGGCTCAAGCGATGTTGGGACATAAAAAAAAAAGGCTATGTTGAATTGTGAACATTGTGAATGAGGTTAGGTTGGATAGTCACACATTTCTTAAGTAAGTGCAAACCATTTGTTTGGGTTGTTTTTGATGAGTAGGGTCATCCCAAGAGTGGCAACTGGATTTGGTGTTCATTTATTTAGGTTGTTGAAATATTTCTTCTTGGCCTTCCTTTAGACTGGCGAAGTGTGGGTGTGCTTCATCTTCGATTCCAGAAATCCAAGCACTAGCTAGACCATGTCCTGCAACTACAAATTTTCCGAGTTACTTGAGAATTTTCAAAGTACAAGGACAAGGTAATATTTCAAACGGGCAAGCCCAACACCATCATCTTGTCTAGTTTGACTTGGTTGATAACGAAGAAGAGGTGGAAAACTACAATGTATAGAGGGGGAAATTCAAAGAATGCACCTACCATGTTGAACAAAGATGTTGATCCATGGCAACATGCACAACATATGTTGGCCCAGAGAAATGGCACACCACAGGACATTCGAAGCACAATTCAAGCAACTATTTGGTGAGGCTAGGGATATTTCTCATGGATTGTATATTGGGTCCCCTTCCCAAAAGTTTCCTTATTAGTTCCAGCTGACATGAGAATGACATGGTAAAACTGTGGGAGGTTTCCATGAACTGTAGACTATATTAAATCACATGTTTCCTAAGAGAATCCATGGATGCAAGAACTTTGCAGTTGAACTATGATTCCTCAAATAAATGGACCTGTTGGCTAGGTGGCTGATAGAAATGCTCAATTAAAATATAGTGGGAGCTCAATTTGTGGAGAAATGCAAATTGGTTGTCAATATTATGGCCCTCGCAAGTGGTATAAATAACTCAAAAAACAATCAGAAATTTCTGTTGTGATGTTCCCATTTTCGCACTTAATACATTCATCGATGTTTCTGTACTGATATATTTCAATTCGGATCTAGGTTCTTTTAATGTTTTATGCAGTGGCAATAATTTTCCTTACTCATGGTGTCCTTTTCCTAGTGTGAGGTCATAACTATCCACAGGTTTTGTACGTGTGTGATCTAGCTGGATCAGATTACTTAATGCTTTGATGTTGTGAAACACTATGTTGTTCTTGTGTGACCTATGTGAGAGTGTCATCATTTCTAGTATCCTATGTGTTGCACATGACTTCGCCTGTCATATGATATCTACAAATTTGTTGACCTATCAGGTTTTCTTGTAAATATCTAGGTGGAGAGCCTTTGATGACAAGTTTTCTGAAAGATGGTTACATCTTGAGTTGGTGCATTGTTTTCATGGGCGATGTTTGCAGATTCAATACCAGTCATCAATTTATAGTACTTTTCACCTTGCTCTTCCACAAAGTTAATGTTCATGTCATACTATTTAAGTTTAGTACGGAAATTTGTCCATCAACCTTCTGTAGATTGTCGTTGAAGCAATATTATTACCAGAATATGTTCTACATAGGTTATCCGAACAACAATGTTGTTTTCTATTTCTATCTTTTTCTATGTTCATGCTTGTTTCATTAAATGCATTTTGATAAACATGAAAGTTATGAATAGTACATTTCCGAGGTTAGATTTCTTTAAGGCCAAGTGGATAGGGCACATTTACTAACATGTTCTTTCTAGAACTGAGTTAGTTACAGAATATGAGAAATGATTAATATAAAACATTAGAAAGCTCATACAAAACCACAACATTTACTTCACACAAGTTCTAATTAACCTTTGTTTTTCACAAATCCAAGCAAAACAAAGTGCCATAAATGACTCACTCATCATGAAAATTACGTTATCTATCAGAATCATGTTGGAATACTAAGAGGGGGGGTGAATCAATATGGACACTTTTACCACTTTCAACCACAATATATAAACTTCAACTTAATCATTAGTATATCATCAATGTATCATCAATATATCATGAGCATATAAACATAAGCATCACATCACATCAAATACACAATCACCATAATTTATGTGGAAACCCAAATGGGAGAAAACCACATAATGCTTTCTTATATATTGTCAAGAATACATTCATTGGAAGCACCAACTTCCCAATTCTCTAGCTACAGCTGGAAGGAGGCTACGACCCCCTATTTACAGGCTCCAACCTGAAAGAAGCTACAACTCCCTGAATTCTCTGGATCCAACTAGAAGGAGGCTACAACCCCCTAATTCTCAGGCTCCAACCTGAAGGAAGCTCCAACTCCCTGAATTCTCTGGCTCCAACGAGAAGTAGGCTACAACCCCCTGATTCTTAGTCTCCAACCTGAAGGATGATCCGAATCCATGTGTTCTTTGACACCAAACAGAAGGAAGATCCGACTCCATGTGTTCTCTGACACCAAACAGAAGGAGGCTACAACCCCCTGTCCTTGCCCTATCCTTCCACTCTGAAATATAAGTGTAGACCAAACTGTCACTACCAAAATCACTGTAATTTTCAACCTATCACTATCACTGAATCCAACATGTCACTGATATTGTATCCAACCTATCACTGTCAACTTTTCAATGTATCCAACATGTCACTGATCAACATGTCCAACCTTTCATTGTGACCAATCCTCAACCAGATCCTCTCACATGGATCATATGGCAAGGACACCTCTCAACTAGATGTCCAACATCACCAATGCATGCCTATACCAAGCATGTACCAAGATCACCAACATACCATCATAAGATATGTGTCGCAATCATGCACCAAAGCATGTACCAAACCATCAACCTATACCATACCAAGCATCAACCATGTACCACAACCTATACCACAACAAGTGCATCAACCATGCACCAACACATGTACCACAACAAGTGCATCAACCATGCACATCAACACATGTATCATACCATGTACCAACAATGTATCTCAATCATATACCATATCACTCAATCATGCCATACACCATATACCATAAGATTTACCAAGCAAGTACTATCAATAGTGTACCTCAACCAAGTACCAACATCACCAAGAGATGTATATCATACATGTGCTTCCATATACCAAGTGTATTCATCAACAATGTATCAATATCAATGATAGGCCTCTAACATAACAACCATGTTCCTCAAGGATAAACCATGTGCCAATATCTCAACAATATACCAACCATGCATCAAGAATGCACCATAACCATAACATGTAACTCCTAAATCAAACACATAATCATACATGCAACTTGTAGATGACATGTTGTATCAAATATCAGACAAATAGGCCAACGTGGGCATAAACAACTTGACACAACCATTCTTTCTTCACTTTTGTCTTGTCCTTTCAGGACAAATAATTCCTGTCACACGGGGCCTCGCATGATGAGCACTATGAAACTCGTGGGATTACCTCACGTGACACCCTTAAGATGATCCACAAGGGCCTTCTTAATCAAGATTACAGAAAAACCCTAGCTCTCTACAACTGCGAAAAGTTCTCTCATCCTTCGCACTTTCTCCGTTGCCTCAAACTTGACCTCATATTCACCAATATACCAAAATATTCTCATAAGATAGATATTCAATGAATGTCTCATGATGTATATTTATACTTTTTCAACCAACACCTTTTCCTCACTTTAGGGATGACCTATACTTTCTTGTTATAACAACTTTACCATTTAATTAATTCACATGTAACCAACTAGGGTCTTCTTAGCCATTTTTTGGGGCTTCTAACTTCAAAAGGCCATAACTCCTGAATTGTGAGGAACCACGTGGTTTACCACTTATCACCGAAAACAACACAACAAGGACTATCCATCTAGGAGTGTGTTACCTGCATTTTCATTGTCCTTCATGTCCTCATTCCTCAACCAAATTCATATCTCATGACCACACCTTTGGGTCTTCTTAGAGACTTCATCAAATGCACCCATCACATCTATTAACGTTAACCACTCTTTTTGACATCAATAAAAACTAACTCACCATCGATCTTGACCACAACTCTGGGGTATCTCAAAGTCTCTAAGGGTTAACATCAATGACAACCAACTATCCAATAATAACCCCCTTTGGAATTGATGACAACACCAACATTGATGGAAAAAAATCATACTCCAATACTCATGCTCCGCCTGTGACCATTTCTCCTCATTAATGTTTGTCTCTCTCTCCCTTTGACATCAACTATAAATGGTATCTCTCATTGGGGTTGCTCCCCCTATATTCCTGCTTCTGTTCTTTCTCTTCACATGCTTCTCTCCTGATGTTTCTTTCCAAGTTCCTCTTTTCTTTTGATATCAATAACAAAGAGTGACTCCCCTTGAAAGTATACCTTTTCTGAACAATACTTATCTGACTTCATGTGCTTGATTATTAATCTTCTGATCTTTCTCTTTCTCTCCCTTTGACATCATGGTAAAAAAGGGTAACTCCCCCCTGTTGGTATGTCTCCCCTTTTCTATATGTTACTAATATTTCTTTATGGATCTCTTGATGATTTCTCTTCCCTTGACTTCTCTGCAAGATGTCATGTAGATCAATTTAGGGATACCTGTAAATATTTCCTTCCTCTCTTCCAGATTGTCCATTGGTGCCTCCTCTTAAAATTCATTGAAATATATAATACAAATTTGTTACTTGATTTATTCATTCACTTGTCATGTTCAATTGACCATACTTTTCAATGATTTTCTTCTGATGTTATATATTTTGCTAATGATTTTTGTTTCCCTGTTCTATTGTGCCTTTCACTGCTTGAATTTCTATGACTAATTGGTTCCAATTGATTCCACTGATTTCAATTGTAAATACACTGCTATGCATATTCTCTGACCCAATTTTTTTATACCTACTAAGTATCCATATTTTTCCATATGTCTCAAACTATTCATAACTTTTCTACTCAACTTTCCATAATTCTGACCCATATGTCACTGTATTATCATGAAGGATTCTATGTTGTAACTAAACATCACATATTCGTGTTTCTCAGAATGAATCAAATATGTCCACTGATCTGCAATACATTCTTGAACCTGCAATGAGTATATCCTTTCCTGGAAAGTGTGTCGATGATATTCCTCTGATATTTGCATGGGAACATTGCTTGTCAATTGATAAATTTGTCATTTTGTATTTCCTCTATATAATTTCTCTGAATCTGTCTTTGTAAACACTCCAAGCTGCTTGAAGGATGGTTCTTTGATCTATAGTAGTTATTGCACATACTCCCCCTATTCATTATTCATATTTACTAGGATTCTCCAAGTCGGATGGCTTAGAAACATACCCTCTCTGATGCAGAGTAATATTCCTCTTTGTCTGTAGACTCATCATCTTTCTCAACTATGACTTCTTCCTTTTTTCTTGTGGATTCATTATGATCTTGCACTACAATTCCTGAGAGTACAATTTCTTGGGCCTATTCTTTATTCACTTTCTCTTCTTTTCTTTTTCTCACTACTGCAAATCCTGTGATCTATGGGACATGTTCTTTATTCACCTGCTCTTCTTGTATATCTTTTCTTTTCCAAACCTTTGTGTATTTGACATTAATGTTTTCTTTCATGGAAGGCTATATCATGCTTCTACAATTCTGAGATATGTGACCATAATTGTGGCATTTGTAACATTCAATGTTATGTGGGTCCACATAAGCCTTTCTTTCTTGAACATTTCTTGCATAATCCGTGCAATCTATAGCTTTATGTCCAAAGTTAGTACAATTAGAATAATTACCATAAAATAAATTTACATACCTGGGAGTAAATGATCTTCTTTGTGGTGTAGTCCTTCTGAATTCCTTCCTTTGTTGATCATGATCTTCTCTTCTATTGATTCATTCATCATGATTGAATCCTCTTTTCTATTTGAATGTGGAAGGTCTTGTTGAAGATTTATCTCTATTATACTCATTCTTCTTTGATTCTTATTGACCACGATTCCTTCCTTTGAGTACTTCTTCATAACTCTTACCTTTTTCTTCATGCTTCCTTTCTGGCAACCTGGATTGTTTCTCTTCAACTTTATTTACTGTGGATATTTCTCTCTCTTCAACATTCTTGTTGATATTGATGATTTTAACTCTCAATGTGACAACTTCTTATTTTGGCTTCTAAACATTGCTTCTCTTCCATCTGATTTTTGAATTTTTCTTCAATCCTTATGGATTCTTCTAGCTGAGATTTTAGATTCATGATGACCAATTGATCTTCTTTGGAAATTGCTTGACAATTATTCTTGACTAATTGTTCCTCAAGAGACTTGTTTTTCTTCCTTTCTTTCGTCAACTTGTCTAAAGCACTGATTAATTCTGCTTCAAGATCTACTATGCCTTCTTCACAATATTCTTCTTTTGAATTTGTCTAATATGATGAGCATATTTCTTGTTGTTCGGTTCTTGCATATTCCTTAGCATTATATAGCTTTGTGATGGAAGAATCCTCAAAGTAGAGATTATGTAGCTTATCCCAAAGTTATTTAGCTGATGAACATTTTCCAACTTTCTATCTTACTGGATCAGGTAATCCTTCCAAGATGAAATCCATTGTTATTTTTTTGTTTTTCTTTAATTCCTTATTGGTTGTAGTCTTCGGTTTATTTGAACTAGTGTATCTTGTAACAACTGATTACCAAACAACATACCCCTATGCCTGCAAAAATGTTTTCATTCTTTTTCTCCACAACTCATAGTTCAGACCAATCTAACCATCAAACTATGGTATTCCATTCCTATACAAATTATTACTCTCCATGATCTAGCTTCCAGTGGTTAGATTGTTTCTTGAAGCACCTTTCTATGATACCAATTGTTGGAATACTACGAGTGGAGGGGGTGAATCAGTATGAGAACATTTACCACTTTTAACCACAATATATAAAATTCAACTTAATAAAAAATATATCATCAATGTATCATCAATATATCATGAGCATATAAACATAAGAATCACATCACATCAAATACACAATACACCAGAATTTATGTGGAAACCCAAATGGGAGAAAACCACGAAATTCTTTCTTATATATTGTCAAGAATACATTCATTGGAAGCACTAACTTCCCAATTCTCCAGCTACAACCGGAAGGAGGCTACGCCCCCCTATTTACAGGATACAAATCCATGAATTCTCTATCTCCAACTAGAAGGAGGCTACAACCCCTTTATTCTCAGGCTCCAACTTGAAAGAAGCTCCAACTGCCTGAATTCTATGGCACCAACCAAAATGAGGCTACAACCCCCTGATTCTCAGGCTCCAACCTCAAGGAATATCCAACTTCCTATGATCTCTGGAACCAACCGAAAGAAGGATACAACCCCCTTTCCTTACCCCATCATGTCACCTTGAAATACAAGTGTAGACCAAATTGTCACTATCACAATCACTACCACTGTCAACTTGTCATTATCAACCTGTCACTGTCACTGTATCCAACCTATCACATCAACCTGTCACTGTATCAAACCTGTCACATCAACCTGTCCAAACTTTCATTGTCATCGATACTCAACCAGATCCTCTCACATGGATTACATACCAAGGACACCTCTCAACTAGATTTCCAACATCACCAACACATGCCTCTATCAAGCATGTACCAAGATCACAAAAATACCATCACACAATATGTGTCTCAATCATGTACCAAAGCATGTAGCAAACCATCAACCTGTACCATACCAAGCATCAACCATGTACCACAACAAGTGCATCAACCATGCACCAACACTTGTACCATGTACCTAAACCATCAACCATGTACATCAACACCATACCAAGTACCAACCATGTACATCAATAATGTAAATCAACACCTCTATCATTCCATGTACCAAACAATGTATCTCAACCATATACCATTTAATCACTCAATCATGCCATACACCATATACCATAATATTTACCAAGAAAGTACTATCAATGGTGTACCTCAACTAAGTATTAACATCACCAAGAGATGTATCTCATACATGTGTTTCCATATACCAAGTGTATTCCTCAAGAATGTATCAATATCAGTGATAGACCTCTAACATAACAACCATGTGCCTAAAGTATAAACCTAGTGCCAATATCTCAAAAATATACCAACCATGCATCAAGCATGCACCATAACCATAACATCTAACTCTCAAATAAAACACATATTCATACCTGTAACGTGTAGATGACCTGTTGTATCAGATACCAGAAAAATAGACCAACCTGGGAATCAACAACCTGACACAAGCATTCTTTCTTCACTTCTTTCTTGTCCAAGCATTCTTTATTCACTTTTTTCTTGTCCTCATGGGACAAAGACTTCCTGTCACACGAGGCCTCGCATGACAAGAACTATTCAATTCACAAGGGTGCATCTCATGACACCCTCAAGCTGACCGATGAGGACCTACTTAATAAAGGTTACAAAAAACCCTAGCTCTCTGCAACTCTAAAACTTTCGCTCTTTATTCACACTTTCTCCGTTGCCTCAGACTTGACCTCAGATTCACCAATAGACCAAAATATTCTCATAAGATAAATATTCAATGAATGTGTGTGTGTATCAAATGAATTTCTCATGGTGTGTATTTATACTTTTTCAACCAACACCTTTTCCTGACTTTAGGTTCGACTTGTACTTTCTTGTTATAACAACTTTACCATTTAACTAATTCACTTATAACCAACTAGGGGCTTCTTAGCCATTATTTGGGACTTCCAATTTCACAAGGCCATAACTCCTCAACCGTGAGGAACCACATGGTGTACCACCTATCACCGGAAACAAAACAACGAGGACTATCCATATAGGAGTGTGTTACTTGCATTTGCATTGTCCTTCATGTCTTTATTCCTCAACCAACTTTAGATCTCATGACCACAACTTTGAGGCTTTGTGGAGACTTCATCAAATGCACCCATCACATCTGCTGACATCAACCACTCTTGTTGATATCAATTACAACTAACTCACCATCAATCTTGACCACAAATCTGGGGTATCCCGAACTCCATGAGTGTTAACATCAATGACAACCAATTGTCCAAAAAATCCCTGGCGTGGAGCCATTGCAAATGCGTGTGGAAGGGAAGAACTGGGTGAAGATTAGTCCTACTAATTATTCACACAATGGTTGAAAATATAATTATTAGTGCCTACTGCATGAGCCATATACATGTGCAGAGAGAACAAGTGCAAAAAATATAGGTGACCAAACTACAATGGTGTAATGCTTTGCATTGGTTGTATATGTTAGTTTTATTTCATTTATATTTTAGGCATTTGTTACTTATTCTTGTCCTTAAAATAATTATTATTACACCATTTAATAATATGATAATACTATTCTAGATTTCCTTTATTCTAAACCTAATACTAATTGCATTATTTTATTGTTAACTTTTATTATCATGATAACTAGGTTGTTATTATTAGTATTATTATTACTATAACTAGATTGCTACTCTAGGTTATTATAGTATGTTGTTATCATTATCATTATAGCTAGGTTATTATAATAACCCAGATATAATAATAATAGTTAGTAGTTAATAGATTATCATTACTATTATATCTAGGTTATTATATCTAGTTTATTATTATAACTATTAACTATTATTATATCCTATCTAGGTTAGTATTCTAAGTTTTTATCCTAACCTTAATACTACTACTAATTGCATTATTTTCATTATTATTATTATTATTATTATTATTATTATTATGATAACTAAGTTATTATTAGTAATATTATTATTATTATATCTAGATCATAACTATCAACTATTATTATTATAACTAGGTTATTGTTATTATTATAAAGTCATTATTGTAATTACTGCATTTAGTCTTATTTCATTTATTTTTAGTTTTTTTTTTTTAGCTAAAGTCGACATCCTTGGTTTTTACTCACCTTTTTAAGTATTTATAACATGCTCCTCTTCTCATCTCTTCCTCTGCTTTGTGTCCTAAAGATAGATCTTGTTATGGCTCTAAAACGTCAACCCATAACAAACAATACTGTGGATATTCCAAACCATCCTGAAGAAAACTCTCACCACATAAATCTCAATCATCAAGTTTCAAGGTGTTTGAGGAATTTTCCACCATATAAAAACCCTAAATATCTCAAGTGTTAAATCTTATACTAGTTGTTAGTATCCTACTATGCTTTTGTGTGTACTTCTCAATTGCCTAAATGTGTTCTGCCATGTTCTATTGCTTTTACAGTTCCATAGGATCATGTAATCATCCTGACATTGATTGCTAATGTTTGATGCATTTCAATTCCTAGATCTGGCTCAAAGTGTTGTACAAATGCATATGCATCTTCTAGCAGAAAAGTAGAAGTTTGTTGCAGTGGACAATGATATGTGTTAATGTTCATAACAAAGTCTGTTACAGTTGGATTTTTTTTTTTCACTTGTAGGCATTTTCACAATTTACTCTTGTACATATAATTAATAATTTTACAGTGCTATGTACTATATGGTGTGAAATGTTCTTTAGTGTGTTGCATAGTTGATGTACATCTGTGCCAAAATGAAAAAAGAAAAAAGAAAAGAGAGAAGCATATATCAATGTAAAGATAGTATAGAATATATTGTATGTGCTTCGTGCTCATGTATTCGGTGTTCCAAATAGAAGAAGTTGGACAAGATAGGGAAGTATTAGTATTGGTGCATCACAAACATCTTCCCAGCAATAGAGTCAGAGGTGAATTTTTATAAACTATTTTCCATTTGCACATTGTGATAGCTACAAAGACATAAGCAAGTTTTTATAAACACTATGTTGTAAGCATGCCAAACAAATAACATCGAGTGCTTATGCAATTTGCAAATGGCTATGCTCAATTCAATTGAAATAGGTGTACCTAGAATTGAAACAATCAATTTTGGAGAGTCAAGTGTGACAAGCACATTGAAGTAACTATCCATGTGCAACAAGAACAATTAGAAAGGTATGTATACAAAAATGTAGATTTTGCAATTGGGCAAGAAATACATTGAAATTCCCCTGGATGGGGTGCCACGCAGAGCAGGGTGGTCACGTGGAGAAGTGCCAGGAGGGGCCATTAATGGTGGCCAACCGCCCTCATATCCCCACTAGTTATGAGGGGCATCACTTCAGTCGGCTTCCACCTTTTGATGGGGCCTCTCACTCGCGCGAACAGACCGGCCAGCCAGAGCATTAATCCTGTGGCCTTAATGGCTACAACCACCATTTTCACCCTTATCAACCTTCTTGATGGCTTTGGGATGCATTGGCAGCTTATAGAGTTGAGCAAGAATAGATGTGCAGGGGAGGTTCTGGCTCTCGTCCTCATTCTCATCATGCCACGAGCAAGAGGAAGACCCCGTAGAGGCACAGGGTTGTATGCAGCGGACTCTCGACAGAAAAGGCATAAGAGATTCGAGTGAACTCTGGTTCTTGCCAAGAAAAAGAGACCCAAGGAGTCCAAAGCAGCAAACTCTCCCCCCAGAACATATGTTGAGGAAATTCCTTCTATGGAACTCCCCCACGACTTTTCTGAAAGTCGCATGTTTATGGTTGCGAACAATTGGAACCCCCCTGCGTGTATTGGAGCAGAAGCACCACCTCCTCGCCCACGAGAAGCACACAGTCCCAGCGATGTTCCCACTGAGGAATTTTCTACCTGTCTGGTAGAGGAAGAGCGGCCGGAAGGAAACAAGGAATTGAAGCTGCAGAGAATGCAACATGCACACCAGGAGACGGACGTTGAGCAAAAGTCACCACCCCTGCCACCAATTCTTCACCTGGAGCACCTGAACCTAATTTTTGAGGTCCGCAACATGGTGGATGACCAAATCTTCAGGTCTGTCCGTGTTAACCAACGCCTGGATATGTTGTATGTAGCTTACTCTAGTGCCACCCCACGGCGACAATTCCCCACCTGCGCTCAGCTCTATGCCATTCCTGTCAGAAGCAACAAGGAGATGGATGACCACGAGGACACCGGTTAATAGGTTCTCCTGTTCAACATTGTTTCAAACTCTTTCTCTTTTTGATGTTTATCAGAGCTATATCTCTTCTAGTTCATACCCATGGTAGCGATAGCATAGGCATAATCAAACTGCTTCTGAAACTGGTCATGCACCCAGGTTTCCTACGGACAGGGTGGAAAAACGATGTTTTGAACTTGCATGCTATTTTGGACAGGCCAGCTGTCTCGATTTCCTTCATAGGCGGGACAGCTGGCACCTCCATGTCAGGGTGTAATTTTGAAGCATTAATATAATAGGATCTATTTTTATTTAAAAAAAAAAAGAAATATATTGAAATTGTTTTACATGTTGCTTATTTTTATTCGATTTCTATGCCATGATGCAACTCTGCAACTCAAAATATTGTCTCAATAGAGGACTTGAACAATCATAGAACTGGAGACGTATTCATTGGAGATGTGATGGTTGTTTACAACACATATTTGGATAAAGCCAATAGATCATGAAAAATATTGTGTGTTGATATGACAAATACAAATGGCATGATGATAGTTACATTGACTATTTGTGCACACCTCATTGAAAAACATGAGCAAATTTTTTTTTTCGGAGTTGGAATATATGTTACGAATTTCAAAATTCTACCAAAACGTGGCTATGACCACAATGATTCCGATCGTGTTATACAGATACTTGAATCGAGTGTCATCGAGACAATGTTTCCAACAAGTAAAGACTACAATTTCAAACCAAACAAAACAATGAAGCAATTTGCAAATAATACAAACACGTATCCAATCGACACTATTGGAGCAGTCGTCACCCTCACTAGAAATGTTGGATCACAGGACAATTTGCATATAAAATATGGGAACAAAGAGGATGACAAAGCAATGGTATGCTTTTCCATTTTCAATTATTTATCGTTTATATGCAGATATATCTTAGGTGAAGCTATATGACAATCACAATCATTTATGTGTCGACTGTAGTTGTTCGATACATATGGACATTTCTTCTCTTCACCGGAACAACAATTGCAAATAGGAAAATTTTCCATTTTGATATTTAAAAATATAACCAAGAGGAGGGATACAAAAGAAAAGGTGTTATACACAACACAATTGACATTTATAACAGAACTCACAATAGTAGAAGTCAAAGATCTGAAAAAACTAATCGGCTTGACAAACATTGTAAGTATACATTGACAAATCTATCTACAAATCTCG
>SNQJ01S0150188.1:23290-46288 GCA_010110895.2 Picea sitchensis | reverse complement strand
TAACAAGTCCCATCTTGTTGATCTCAGATCCAACTGAGATGTGAGGAATCCAATCCTCATACAAGACCCAACTTGTAAACAGGAACCAACCTAATAGAATGAACCTTCATTCAATCAATTATATATAAATATATATAATTCAACAAATTCAACTACATCTTTTGTTCACCATACTTCCTTGTTTATATAGTCTCCCAATAGGTATTAGTTTGAAGCATTATGTCCCTTTGTTTGAACCATTACACCTCTTCATACACCTATTCATTTGAAATACTAATAATAATTTCTATTATTATTATTATCATTAATAGTTTTATTTAAAGACTTAAAATCCCTTGTTTTGCATTTATTTTGTTCTGGATAAAAATGTGTCACTGCAACTATTGCAAAAATTGAGTTCTATGGAGGTGCTTCCTTCAAACCATGTTTTTAAGTGCTACCTCTTATTTCACCCTTATTCCTATATCACGAGACCAATGTTTTGTGATTCATAATTCTTCCCCTTTTTTTCTTTTTAGCCCCCATATGTCCAGTGCTAGGACTATGCTCTCCGGGCTTCGACACTCTGGAACTTTTCTCCTCTTCACCAAATCTTGTTATCTCTGAAGTGATATCCTCCATAGTGTTATATCTCGAGAAAATTCAATTCATAGTTTTAATCCTCATCGTTGATCATGATTTCAAATCAATGGTCTGGTCATTCTTTTAAAAGAATCCTTTCTCACAATTTTCTTATCCTTATATAATGGTTGGGATTCAATCCTGAGATGGACAGTTGTCATTTCCTCCGGTACTTCGCGGCTTGAGGAGTTTTTTATTTTTATAAACTTCCAATTCTTCTAGACTAAATTTCACTAAAGTGTGTATAATCTATTAATATTGAGTTGAAGTGTCCATAAACTTTAACGGTCCAGATCTTATTTCAGAGCTTTGGCACTCCGGGATACTAGAACTTTTAATTAGTTCAATTCCTTGAGAGTGATAACCTACCAAAGAAGGCATAAAGCAGTGATGACCACTTGTTGTAGGTTAAAACCTTTGCTTATGCTATCCTTCCATTATGCTCAAGTAACAGTTGAGAATGCTCCTGAAGTAGATCAATGGTTAGCGTTACTTCATGATTTATGCTTACTCTATCCTACCACTGTACTTGATCAATGATCGAGAATGCTCCCGAATTACATCAATGATTAGCGTTACTTCATGATTTACGCTTACTCTATCCTTCTAATGTACTTGATCAACGATCGAGAATTCTCCCAAATTAGATCAACGATTAGTGTTACTTCATGATTTACCCTAACTCTATCCTTCCACTATACTTTATCAACGGTCGAGAAAAACTGGAAGATCTTATATCAACTAAAATCATTAACTTCGGCCTTCGACACTTCGGGTATTTATTGGTAGTAGAAACTGGATATCCCTGAAGGACTTACTCCCGGAGTGATGTAGCTTGTTGACATCATTGTTGACATGGCACTAGCTGAGTGGTTTCCATGTGTCACCTAGATTTGTGACTTTCGTATACCTAAAGTGCCAACTAGACCTTGAAACTTGTCACATATGAATGTGTCTTGTTTCCTTGCCAACGTGGGATATTACTATGTGTACCACGTGTCTTACTTTGTGACTTCAGAATTCTGGCCTTTGGGTGAACTTACATGTTCTAAACTCTTTTCCACTAAAGTGGTCAGCTCCGAGGTTGACAGTCTCCTTGTGATATGATGATTCTTATGTTTTAATCTATATCAATGGTTGATGTGACTTTGGGGCTTTGACCTTCAGGTAATCTTACCTATTCTTGTATTCTTTTCACTGTAGTGATCAGCGCCGAAGTTGGCTATTGTACGCAACTCAGATCTGACGGCTATAATATTTCACTCTAGATCAATGTTTGTTGTGAATTTTGGGCTTTGGTCCTCAGGTAATCTTTCCTGTTCTAGACTCCTTTTCTCCAAAGTGGTCATCGTCGAAGTTGACTAGTTCTACTCAGCTTTAATTGAATGACGAAGATATTTCCTGATGCTATCTAACGATTTTAATCAGGAACTTCATGCCTTGGCCTTCCTTACCTATCCTTCCACTTTTGTTTGATCAGAAAGTCAATATTACTCCCAAAATATTTCTGAGATCAGATGTCTCATGTCCACTTCAAGACTTCGTCTTCAGCTAAAATATTTTTCCTTCAGGTAATTTTATCCAATGTATTCAGCTTTGCATCTGACCATTGTTCCTCCTACACAATCTGACAGTTTAAGTCACTCCTAGTCTTTAATCGTACGACCACGATTCTCTCTTTATTTACACAATTTTCCTTTGTGATCCAATGGTCATATTTACATCCGATTTATGGATGAAAGACTTTGGTTGCTTGATTCTTATAAAGGTTTCCACTTGTAAAAATCATCTTTCTAAACAATAATCTTTTGCGAGACTTCAAAAGAATTATCTCTTCTAAGCTTTGGAAAATGTACATTTAACAAAGATCATCGATCCTTGAGAGTGATCGAATAGTACATTGATGACATTTACCATACTCTTTTTCTCCTGAACTTTTTCCTTGTTGCTATGTTGCATTCTCTTTCCATCAATGGCCCTTCATTACATATGGACAGACCTTATTGGCCATCCTGACACTAATGCAAACTGTATAACTTTGTTCATGACTGATTCATGTTGTATAAGTTTGTTCATGACTAATTCATGTTACAATCAACGAAAAAACACAATCAATAATGCCAACAATACCCCCCTTTGTCATTGAGGGAAACATATCTGTAAAAAAAACATGATTTCATGCCTTTTCTCCCCATATCACTAATATTATTTTCTATCTAATAGAAAATTTGTTTTATGCTTAACTTTGTTTTACTGCTTCTCTCCCCCTTTGACATCAATGAAAAAGAGTGAGGCTCTAACTATTTTTCTCCCTCAGTGAATTTACTAACTGCTTATCTCAATTCATTGGGATATTTG
The DNA here is from genome assembly GCA_010110895.2 of Picea sitchensis. Classification (NCBI taxonomy): domain Eukaryota; kingdom Viridiplantae; phylum Streptophyta; class Pinopsida; order Pinales; family Pinaceae; genus Picea; species Picea sitchensis. The sequence continues at coordinate 43,309 of SNQJ01S0150188.1, read as the reverse complement.
TGTTTAAACAAGTAGTCTTCTTCATACCAATTTGTAGTGATCAAGTATTTTAAATCTAATCTAATTACTTTCTTATTTTATAATCAAGATACTCCCTCTAAGTTTTTACTGTCTTTCCTTTGTCAAATTGGACAAGGGTATGAATCTTGTTGATCATCTTGATTTGCTTCTTATTATTATTTGATATTTCATAGGAATATCAATTGAGGATTGATACCAATTGATTTAATCCCAATTTTGTTATCAATTGATCTTTGCTAATATCAATTGGTCTTTGTTGATTGATACCCCTTGAAATTCTCTGCTACTTTTTCTCTTCTCCCATTTTTACAAAAATGAAAAAAATGATCTTTTCTTATTCCCTTTGAGGTTATACTCCCCCCAAGGCGATGCTCTCCTTTGTCCATTTTCTCCTTCTTGTATTCTACAACTCCTCCTATCAATTGACAATGATTTTTCTTTCTTTGGCTAAAGGATTATGACATCATTAGGATTGTGTCATATTATTCTATAGGGACTTCCCTTTCTTGAGCTTGATCTATTTCATATTGAATTTCACATTCCTTATTAGGACCTTCACCCATCATTTTCTTATTATTATTTTCTTCATTTTCAGATGCAATATCATATTTCATGATTTCTCCTTCAGATTTTATTCTCCATATCTTTCTATGAGATATTCTGCTTTTTGGACCTTTTCTTTCTAATTGTGTTTTTGGAGATTTGTCATTTCCTTTCTTCTTCCAAATTTTATTAGGTTTTCTCCCTGACTTGAATGGCTTATTTAAGGATTGAATTTTTGAACTCTTGTAGATTTGGGATTTGTGCCCAAACCTATCACAGGTGTAACATCTCATTGTATGACAAAATTTTGTTGTGTTCCCCAAAAAATTGCATCTCCAACATCTAATTGATTTTTTGGATTTTCCTGCATATCCTTTCTCTAGTTTCTTGAAGTCCATTTCTTTATGGCCAAAGTTATGACAAGAAAAGAAATAGCCATTGAAGGTGTTTTGATTCTTGAATTTATTTTGGCTTGAGAGATTTCCCTTTTGATTTTCTTCTTCCTTTTTACTTCTATAACTTCCTTCCTTAACAAAGTTCATGACTTGTAATTTCTTTGTAATTGCACCTTTTCCTTTTGAGAAGGATGATTCTTTCTCATGTTTGTAAATGGTGCTCCATTTTTCATTGTCTTCCTTTTTATTGTATCCAAGACCAATTTTTCATCAACCGATCTTTGAATGTTCCAAATATTATCTAGGATAGTTGATCTATTCTGAAATTTGACAGATTTATTTGTCTTTTCATCCATCTATTTGAGATTGACTATTTCCAATTTCAACATGTGATATGTCTCTTCCTTTTTAGTTAACTGAATATTTAGGGCTTCTTCCACTTTCTTAGCATGTTCAAGTTGAGTCTTTAGATTGATGACTATTTCTTCTTTCTCATCCAAGACTTCTTTGCATTTAATAGTTTGGTCATATGTCTTTAATTCTTCCGTATATTTTGTTAGATCAAAAACTTTGGTTTTCAATATTTAGATTTCTTCCTCATTTTCTAGCTGAATTGTTTTGAGGATGATGGCTTCTAATTCCAACATTTTGCATGATTCTTCCTTTTTAGTTAATTGGATCATTAAGACTTCTTCACTTTCTTTAGTTTCCTCAAGTCGAGTTTTTAGACTATTAACCAATTCTTCTATTTCTTTTAGTACTTCTTTTCTTTTATTGTCACGTGTCTTTAATTATTCCATCTCTTCTGTTAGATTAGAAACTTCAGTTTTAAAAATTTTGATCTCTTCTTCTTTGTTTTCTAGATGAAACTTTTATTCATGTTCTTCATGGTTAGATTGATCTAACTATTGTAGTAGCAACATATCTTTCTTTTGAATTTCCTCCAACTCTTCAAAAGTGTAGATAACTGTGTATTCAAGTTGGTCAAGAACATCCCTAGTAACTTCAATATATAGACTATTTGTTGGTTCCATACTAATCACTTCAAATGTAGTTATAACATCATTTTTAAAATCCAATAGTTTTTCTTTGGTGAATACTGAGGTATTCATCAATTCCTTGATGTAGTAGTCTTCATTGTTGATGACTAGGGTTTCCATCAAATCCTGCATTTTATTATGATTAGAAATCTCTTTCTCAGTATTATGTTCTTTAATCTGATTGGAATTCTCCTTTTCTTTATCTTGTTCCTTATATTGATAATAACTTTCTTCTTTTGAGTTTTGTTCTTTATTCTGAAAAGAATCATCTTTATCTGAGTCTTGTTTGTTACTTTGATATGATTTATCTTCTTCTTGTGCTTTAGTCTGATAACATTCTTCTAGCTAGATCCATAGTTCTTTAGCAGATTTGTAGTGCCTCATATTTTCTTTTACTTGGTCTGACAATCCATCCTGGATTGCTTTTAATGCTATAGAATTATTTTTCTTTGCTTCTTTTGCAGATTTGTTTTTTTTCTTTGAAGAAGTTAAGTGCCATGGCTTACTTACTGTTGCACCCCTTTTGTCACCTGAATTAGCAAAATAGGGATGCTTACAAGCCCATTTGGGTTAGCTAGGCAAGACAACAGCGAATGAAAGAGTTAGAAACATCAAGCATAAGGAATAAACAAAGAACTAAGCTAAGAACAATAAAAGAAACTAAACTAGAGTGCATAAGAACATTAAAACCAAAAATAAACAACACTCATTCCACCAATGGTTAGGATTGTATAAGTGGGAAAACACCAAAGAGAAAGGGAGACTTATGGGTCCCTTCTTCCTCCAAGGGAGGGCTCTTNTGAGCTCTTCTTACAAGTAACAAACTAGAAGGAAATGGTGAAGAGAATCCAAAGAACATTCACTCAAGAGGTGATATGAATGGATAAGTGAATTGGTGCTTGTTTTCTCTTGATGAGGAAAGAGGATCCTCCAAGAGAATATAGGAAACATAACAATACAAACGAATTCCTTAGAAATATAGTGCACCCATGGTTTCCTTTTATAGCATATCTTTGAGGAATTATGCAACCAGTTCTTAGTGTGAACAAGGGGCCCTTTAGGGCACCCTTAGGTCTTTGACCAACCCCCCAGTCAGATTCAACCGATATTTGGGTGTCAAATATACTTGGAAGCTGAACCAGAAGTGGGTGGAAGGCTGACCAATATAACAAATACATTGTTCTGAGGGGTGTGTGGTTTTTTGCATCCACATTCATGCATCGTGCTCATGTGCTCTTTTCTTGCGTTTCTAGATGCTGCATGTGTGCGTGTTCCCTGAGTAATCTTAGTACATGCTGATTTAATAATTGGTTGTATAGTTTTGGACCTTTTGGAAATGCATTTTTGGTCCAAGAGTGAACTAATGGGTGTTTTGAAGATGCTGGATTCTTGTAACCATTTGCGAACGAAGTTCTGGTGATAACAGATACCCCCTGATGTGTGAGGTTAGGAGCATACGTATAGCCGAAATAAATCAATTTTTCTTCTATTGAGAGTACCTTTGTAAGAAAGAACATTGTGGGGAGTTCCAAGAGAGACCCATTGGGGGGAGAGGAGAACCTGTAGGACCCAAACCTTTCACAATGGGTGAAAAAATAAAACTTTGTACAAACGAGGTGGGCATGCCCCGTGCTCGTGTCATGTAACTCAAAAATGTGTAATACAGTAACTGAAGCTATGTGTTGACATAGATCACTGTAGCGCCCTCTGAGGCAGTTTGATAATGACAGAGGAAAATTCTAATGGTGAAAAAACTCTGAAAAAGGTAATGACACGTATGAGAAGTGTCGATGATACGCAAACATTGATAGTCTATCAAATTTCAAAGGTCTTCGGCATATATAAAAACAACTGCAATAGTTGCAAAGTAAAACCCACCGCCACATGATAAAGTGTTGAAGTCGAATGTCATGGGGGTCAACGACAACAATGAATGATGATGGTTCTCTCTGTGTCATTCGAGACTTCTGATTTTGAAGGTAACGAGAGTCAAGATACTATCGCTCGTCTATAAACTGTGCTGATGTTGACAGAAAGGGAGACGCGACTTCAAGAAGCGGAGGGATTTGTGAAATCTACTGAATGAAATCAAGAACTAAGGAGTAACATGGACGAATTCCATAGGTGGTGAGACTCAATACTGCCCTTGGTTGGGGGTAGAGGTAAAGTGGTAGCAACCGTGAAACTGAATCTAGCATTAGGGGGATGACTAGACGAGGGTAAATTGTGCCAGAGGCGTGACAAAATGGACAAATGCAGAGGCCAAAAAAAAGGGGTATGGGATGTAAGATCCTCGGGGCTTATGGATAATGTCATTGATGGAAGGAAGTGAAAAATTCCCCAACCAAGGGCAACAAGGGTTTTTTTTCCGAAAAAGGAAGGTCGCTAAAGGTGACAACATAAAGCTATGTAAATGCAGGAAAAGGAGTTTGTAAAATTACCAAAAGAATAAAAAATAAGTTGGGATAATTGTGAAGATACAAAAATGGGTTCCCGAGTGTAAGATGGTTGTCCTGATGATGGTGCAAGTTGCTTGGAAAACAAGTGGAGGATTAGGGCCCATATGGAGGACAATCTACAGATGGGCTAACTAACGGTGGATGAAATGGATGGTTAATGATACAGCAGGGGTGCAGTCAAAATAGAACCATGATGAAGTAACCTGGGAGTCCAGTGGGTAGGCTAGCAAAATGAAGAGAAGGATTATGTGGTTGATTCTTAACAATCCGTAAGACTATCGGGACTCTCGTCTCTAAAGGGTAAAAACAACATGAGTGTCAAAGTGCCAAGGGGGACTATGAATGGGACAACTCATGTGGGGGAGAGTGCTACTGGGTGATAGTACTCCAGATCCGGATATAGGGATCCTAGAGGCAAAGATCGAAGGGTGTGACTGGGAGATGCAATGTGATATTCAAAGGGAATGACTACATGCTAGTGTCAATGATATACCTGAAGGGATACTACTGATGTATAATGATCAAGTACCTACACACGTGAAAACTGAATACCCGACGTGAAAATATCTGAAGAGAAAGATCATATAACAGTTATTCAATAATGTGTGAATTGAAGCATGCGTACCTGAGCATAATATGAGAAAAATTCCCCCTGGGGGATGAGGATGGATAGTGGCTCGGGGAATGGAATGGTGGAGGTGGCAGGATCCTAATCCCGTGGCTGAAAATGGATCAAAAAATGGACACTCGGAGATCCCAGAATTGAGTCTATAAGTTTGGAAAAAATGGATTATATATAGTTGTAGGGCCCACAATCCCACCTCATTCATACCTACTGTCTTATTGAGTGGATGAGTGATTTTAGAGGAGATTTGGAGATTCTGGGAGATTTAGACAACCAGTTTAGGATCAACGATCTTTAGGTTAGTTTTCAGATCCTCCTGCATAGTAGTTAGGATTTCGTTTTTGGGCAAGGGCTGTACGGATGACTGTATAGGGGATTTTGTGAGTGTGGGCCACCCAGTGCGGGGGAGATCAAAAGATTCACGTGCACAAGTGTGTGGATGTAATTGGGAGAGCCATGCATGGGGGTGCTCCAAGAGGAAAAATAGGTGTGCATGTAATGTGCCCATGTTCAGAGCACAATAGTGCATGCATTCACGGTTGTGTTCTTGACAATTGCACATGTGTGCAAAATTGTGTAGTGAACATGTGTGTTATGATGCGTGTCTGTATGTGTGATAGGGGTGCATGGGTGCACCCCTATATGGCCAAAATTTGTGCATGAGTGGGATGAATAGGTGTGCATAGGTGTGCGCCCATGGGAAAAAATGTCGGACCTTTGAGGAAAAGCAGATGGGTGTAAAAATTTATCTTTTTTGGAGATTTTGATGCTTTTATGGGTTATGATGGCTGAAAAAGTATTGTATATGTGGATGCAAGTGACCATTGGGACGATGTTGATTCATTGAAAGGAGAGAGATTGGGCACGTCTTAGGGAGGTAGTGAGGGATGAGGAGTTGACGGCCCGAGATACTTTGGCAGCTTGTGGGTTGTTGAAGATTTTTGAGTGTTCACTAGTGCGGGCATAAGAGAACCTATTGCAGTTCCTGATTTTGATTTGGAGTCTGGATATGCATTGCTTCATGGTGTGGGGTGAGCAGTTGGCCTTCACTGTGGTGGAGTATGTATATTTTATGACAGGGCTCCCTTTTCAGGGAATCCCGTTACTGGCAGAGCCCTTGTTACCCAGGGATGGGCAGTTGGTTGTCTTAGCTCAGAGGTATTGTTCAGGGGAGAACTTTATGTCAGGCTCCATGGTGAGTATTGGGGAGATGGACTCCCTTATGCATCGTTGCATGGCAGCGATGATCGTGAGAGTCTATGGGTCTCTCGCGACTCAGTGGATTAGTGGGGATCAACTATTTGTTATGTAGAGGGCATTGGCGAGGGAGCATTTTTCCTGGGGTTTGATGCTCCACACCAAGATGGTAGGGAAACTTGACAGGTGTTGAGCTGCTAACTTAGGGGAGTTTTCCTTTGGGTCCATCTTGGTAGCATGGTTCTTGGAGAGGGTGTTGATGTTGCACTCTAGAGTGCTTCTGGGTGCACCTGGTGTGCGAGAGCCGCGACTGAGGCAATGGGCGACGATATTGGTTCGTCATGGTGGTGGGGAGGGTGGAAACTATTTCATGGTTGAGGCTATACAGGTGTGGCGTCAGATGCCATAGATCATACTTTGATATCTATATTTTGGGGTGGACTTCCGGGATGATCCGGATATGGTGCTACCCTCGAGAGAGGTGTTCGACCATAGAGGTATGATGTTATATTTGATGTTTTGATATGTTAGATAGTATAGAATATATTTTATGTATGGATGGATGTTGATGCTATCATTTTTTTGTGATGTGTGCAAATGTGGGGCCTCACGGGTGTGAGTTGGAGTTGATCAGGGCGTCGGCTCGTCAGGGGCCAGTGAGACCACTGCAGGGAGAGCCGCGGGAAGGGAAGAGATGATGATGGGAGGATGTTGGGGCAAGGACTGTTGATGATGAGAGAGTGGCTAGGAGATGCTGCTATGATGACCCTGGTGTAGGTCCGTCACATGCTCCTTCGACTGGGGCCGGGGGAGAGTTTGAGGACTTTCACCACCAATTAGAGGCAGTGCTTCAGGGAGTGCCTGAGGGTATGTGGGTGTGCATCCAGGATGAGGGGGTCCTGGAGCAATGTATCGGTCTTCCAACAGATTCACAGAGTTTGATCCACAGAGAAGCTATAGCGGGAGCATCTATGCCTAGGCGGTTTCCCCCAGGGCTTGAGGGATTGATAGTTGGTGGGGTACCTCTGCCAGAGGGAGGACTAGGTGGTGGTGTGCTGGAGGTGCCATGAGTGCCTTGTTATATGGATTTTTGTATTTATATAGGCTTGTGAGCCAATTTTGTATATGTTGCAGTGGAACTAGTTTTGTATTTATAGGAGTGAGATGGTCACTTACCTATAGATGTTTGTACTTTGATGTATTATATTTTTTGTTGTAAACATTGATGGCACACTAACCGATATATATATGGATATACATTTTGGGATCTTTGTGATGTTCACATGTGTTTGATGTTTTTTATTGCTTTTGATGATGTCTAATCTATATGCTATGGCAAACTTTTGATGAGTTATGTATGTGTAATGGTAACTTGATGGGATAAATGACAATCTAATACTAGGTTAGCCATATTATCTACTATTTGATTGTATTGTGATGGAATATGTGTGAATGTGATTGAATGAAAATGTCAAGATAAAAGTGTAACTTGCAGGTATTTGTGGAAAAGGCATGGATTGCGTACAAGGTACACATTATTGAGCTGGAGGACGACAAGCTAGGAATCTAGTAAAATGCTAAGGTGAAAAATATGGCGGTGATTGGCCTCAGCGAGGAGGCCAATGAAAGCTATGTATTTTGCTTTGTTGTTGGTAGCTAAGCCCAAGAATATGTCGCTGGAGTGGAGAAATTCATGTGAGGGGGTATAGAGGGCCCAAGTGACTGAAGCAAGATTCTATGTCAAACTACTAGCTCTGTCAACATAACTAATGTGAAAGGTCGATGGAGGAGGCATATGCCAATAACACCAATGATGGATTAGACATATGATACTGAGAAAAATAAGACTAAAAACTCTACAGAAAGAAAAGCCTAGTGTAGCATGGCTATGCTCAGGCATAAAATTTCTTTAAGTACAACCCGTTGATGGGTTCCTTGAGGGGGTGGCCTTCGGGGGAGGCCATGTTGTATGCGCCTTTAGTGAGGCAATGTTGGATGATATAAGTCCCATACCATAACGATTTGAATTTGCCATGGCTGAAGGTATCGTGAGCGATATCATAAGAAAGGATGAGGTCACCTTCGTTGAATGACTGAAGGTTGACATGGAAATCAAAGGTGGCCTTCGACCATTTTTTATCTCCCTCATTGTTCTATAATGAAGACCGACGATCTTCATCCAGGGACTCTAAGTTCAAAAAACGTTGTTCCATCGGAGCAGTTTCAGGTAATAGCTCAATAGCGGTGCGTAATGTGAGGATCTTGCATTTGATAGGGAGAGTCACCTCCACCCCATGGACTAGAAGCAATGGTGTGAAACCAGTGGCAATTTTAACTGACATGTGATAAGCCCACAGTGCAGAAAACAACATAAGGTGCCAAGTGGTCTTATGTTTGTTTATCATGTGCTGCAACATGGTATTGAGGACCTTGTTGATCACCTCTACCTGTTTGTTGGACTAAGGGTAGTATGGGAAGGCGAAATTTTGGGAGAAGCCTAACCTAGAGGAGATTTTGAAGAAAATCTCATTCTTGAAGTGTTTCCTGTGATTGGAGACTAAATGTAGAGGGAATCCAAAGTGGGAGATCACGTGGTTAAAGAAAAAACACATTGCAGTGTCAGTGGTGTTGTTAAAAGTGGGCATGGCTTCAGCCCATTTGGTAAAATAATCAGTTGCGATGACGATGTATTTGTGTCCATTGCTAGATGGATGGTTGCAAGTCATAGAGTCTATGCCCCATTTGCAAAAGGGGCCTACAGTAATTACTAGGTGTAGAAGAGCGGGTGCTGTTCTTTCTTTGTTGGCATATAATTGACATTTGTCACATCATTTCATGGCATGGATGCAGTCATAAAACAATGTGGGCCAAAAATATCTTGCTCGAATAATTTTATGGGCAGTACAAATCCCTGAGAAGTGGCTAATGCATGCTCCACTGTGGAAGTAATTCAAGACTTTATCGGCTTCATCAATGGTCAAACATCAACGAAGTATGGTGTCAACCCCACGCCGATATAAGATATCACCAATAAGGAGGTATCGGGGGGCCTGGTGTCAAATACGTCGACGATCATCCCTGGAGAGGTGGTTTTCGAGCTTCTGTGTTCGGAGGTGTATGAGGAGATCGTTGTACCAAGGTTCATCCGAAGGGATGAAAAAGAGATGTTCAGGGAAGTCGGTATTGACGAGAGAGCTGGTAGTATCAGAAGGAAATGTCGTAATGCATTCGGAAAGGACGATGGATTTCTTGCTCTTAGGTGTGGAAAAGTCAAGGTCGTACTCCTGAAGGATGATGATCCATCGGGTAAATTTTCCATTGATTTGTTTGCGACTGAGTAAGTATTGCATTGGGTTGGAATCTACTATGACTTTGGTAGTTCGAAGCAAAATGTAATGGTGCAACTTCTGGACTATGAGGACAATTGAAAGGGCAAGTTTCTCTTTGTGATTGTATTTCAAGGGTGGTCCTGAAATATTTTTACTATTGTAGTAAATGACATGCTCGTAGTCATTATCCCCTATCTGGACTAGAACTCCTGCTATTGAGACGGTTGTGGTTGATAAGTAGAGGATATAGTTGTAATCATAGTCAGGTGGACTAATCAATGGGGCATTGGAGAGTGTCTCTTTAAGATTGTTGAAAGAGGATTGCGCATGTTCGTCCCATTGGAATGGGATATCATGACGTAAGAGGTGAAGGAAACCATGTGCCCGAGTAGCGTAATTGGGGACAAAGTGGCGTAAAAAGTTAGCTTTGCCTTGTAGGCTCTGCAGTTGGCGTAATCTTTGTGGTGGGGGAATTTCCATTATGGCTTGGACCTTGAGGGGGTCAACTGTGATGCCATGTTGGGAGACGATGAACCCAAGGAGGCGTCCAATGGTGATGCAGAAAACGCACTTGAGGGGATTCAAGTGGATATTGTACTGATGACACCTGTGAAATACAATTCTTAAGTTATCTAGGTGTTGAGTGCATTTCTTGGATCGAGCGGTGAGATCATCCAAGTAGGCGAGAATGATTTGAGCTAGATCATGAAAAATGTATGTCATGGCATGTTGGAAAGTGGCTCCAGTGTTCTTGAGGCCAAAAGGCATGACACGATATGAAAAGGTACCCCACGGGGTAGTGAATTGGGTTTTGTCTGGGTGGATTTGAATCTGGTTGTAGCCAGAGAAACCGTCCATGAAGGACAAAGCCTTGTGGCCAGAAAAATCATCAATAATCTGATTGATAAAGGGTGTTGGAAAGTTGTCTTTGGGACATGCCTGATTGAGATCGAGAAAGTCCATACAGACGTGGATAGTGACCTATTTTTTATTCATCAGGATGGGGTTGGAGACGCATGACGTATATGCGATGGGGTATATGAACCTTGCAGCCCGTAATTTTTCAATTTCTTCTTTGATGGCCTTTTCTTTGGATGGGTGCAGTGGGCGTTTCTTTTGACAAATGGGGGTGATATCAGGCCATGTGTCAATACAATGTTCTACAATCGAGGGATCGAGGTTAGGCATCTATGTGTATGACCAAGTGAAAATGTCCTGCTATTCCTGAAAAAGTGATTTGTAAGCTAAGATATCTTTAGGAGGGCATACGGCTCCGATGGTGATTTCCTCTATAACTCCAAGCTTGATGGAAATATTGATTTTGACGGTGGTGGAAATGTTGGCCATGTTTCCTTCTTAAAAAGCGTCGAGGGCAGGTATAGCATTATTGAACCAGTCTATCTTCCCTGATGGGATAAAAAAATTGGATTTGATTGCGTACATGGTGTTTTGGTTAGGAGGCACAAAAGCGTCCTGTGAAAGAAAGAGCACTCGGTGATGGAGCGGATCCCATGGGAAATCGGGGGAAGTCAATTCTTCATGGATGTCTTCGTCGTAGTAGAACTGTCGAGAATCTAGTGGATCCAAGGGAATAACATTGGTGATTGTCACTGTGTGGTTATCTTATGGTGGTGACAAGGGAGAGGGGGTGTCACAAGTAGGTTGCGATGGTTCTCTTGACATAAACCAAATATCGAGATATTGTGGGTTGAAAATGGAAGTTGAGCGTAAGATTTCCGTGGGGAAATGAATGGGAGAATTGGGGGGATTTGAGGGAAAATCCTCCTCTAGACTATCTATGAACCATGGAGGAGTGGGAATTCCCTCAAGCTCATGGGAGAAGATATAAACAATATCTGGAGAGGGAGTAGGGGGAACTAAGGGTGTCGCTGGCTAAAGCAGAGATTCTGGGTTCATTCCCCAGTGGAGTCACCAATCTGTTGCACCACTTTTGTCAGCTAAATGAGAAAAATAGGGATGCTTACAAGGAAAGTTAGGTTATCTAGGAAAGACATCAGTGAATGAAAGAGTTAGAAACATCAAGCATAAGGAATAAACACAGAACTAAGCTAAGAACAATAAAATAAACTAAACTAGAGTGCATAAGAACATTAAAACCAAAAATAAACAACACTCATGCCACCAATGGATATGATTGTATTAGTGAGAAACACCAAAGATAAAGTGAGAATTATGGGTCCCTTATTCCTCCAAGGGAGGGCTCTTGGACCCCCAAATATTTATCTCTTCTTACAAGTAACAAACTAGAAGGAAATGGTGAAGAGAATCCAAACCACATTCACTCAAGAGGTGATATGAATGGCTAAATGAAATGGTGCTTGTATGCTCTTGATGAGGAAAGAGGATCCTCCAAGAGAATATAGGGAGAATAACAATACAAATGAGTTCCTTAGAAATATAGTGCACCCATGGCTTCCTTTTATAGCATAGCTTTGAGGAATTATGGAAGCAGTTCTTAGTGTGAACAAGGGGCCCTTTATGCACCCTTAGGTCTTTGACCAGGCCCCCAGTCAGATTGAGATGAGATTTGGGTGTCAAATCGACTTGGAAGATGAACCAAAAGTGGGTGGAAGGCTTACCAATATCATAAATTCACCATTCTGAGGGGTGCGTGGTTTTTTGCGTCTATAGTCATGCATCGTGCGTGTGTGCGCTTTTCTTGCATTTTTGGATGGCACATGTGAACATGATCCCTGTGTAATCTGAGTGCATGCTGATTTTATAACTGGTTATATAGTTTTGGACCTTTTGGAAATGCATTTTTGGTCCATGAGTGAACTAATGGGTGTTTTGAAGATGCTGGATTCCTGTAACCATTTGCGGATGAAATTATGGTGATAACACTTGCTACTAAATCCCAAACTTTAGATCCTCTTGACTTCAGATATCTTTTCATATTTTCCCTTCATGAAGAATAATATGTTCCATAAAATAAGGGAGCTTCATTTGTGGAGATAGAAATTTGTCTACACATTTCTTCAGAATCTACCTTCTAGTGTTTAAACTGTGTTGAGCCCACTTTCTCTGATACCAATTGTTGAAATGTACACTTGACATTGAGAGGGGGGTGAATCAGTGTCACAAAACTTTGAACAATTTTCCACTTTTCATAAATTAATTGAACAAAATATATTTATTTCAATTTATCAACCAATATATAAAATCATAAATATTTTATTTATTTATTTAACTTGAATGAATACATAGGATCAGTCTTCATCTTAAAAAAATTATGAGAGACCCAACTCTCTATTAAAAGACCGAACTTGTAGTTCTCAAATCCAACTAAGAAATGAGGAATCCAACCCTCATAACAAGTCATAGCTTGTTGATTTCAGATCCAACTGAGATGTGAGGAATCTAATCCTCTTACAAGACCCAACCTCTAAACAGGCACCAACCTGATAGAATGAACCTTCATTCAATCCATTATATATAAATATATATACTTCAACAAATTCAACTACATCTTTTGTTCACCATACTTCTTTGTTTATATAGTCTCCCAATAGGTATGAGTTTGAAGCATTGTGTCCCTTTGTTTGAACCATTACACCTCTTCATACACCTCTTCATTTGAATTAATAATAATAATTTCTATTATTATTATTATTAATAATAATAGTTTGATTTAAAGACTTCACATCCCTTGTTTTGCATTTATTATGTTCTGGCTAAAAGCCTGTCACTGCAAATGTTGCAAAAATCGAGTTATGTGGAGGTGCTGCCATGAAACCATGTTTTTAAGTCCTGCCTCTTCTTTCACCATTATTCGTCTATCATGAGACCAATGTTTTGTGCTTCATAATTCTTCCCCTTTTTTTCTTTTTATCCCCCATATGTCTAGTGTTGGGATCGTTTGCTCTGGTCTTCGACACTCTAGATCTTTTCTTCTCTTCACCAAATCTTGTTATCTCGGAAGTAATATCATCCAGAGTGTTATATCTTGAGCAAATTCAATTCACAGTTTTAATCGTCATTTTTAATCACAATTTTGGATCAATGGTCTGATTATTCTTTTAAAAGACTCATTTCTCACAATTTTCTTATCCTTATCTAATGGTTGGGATTCAATCCTGAGATGAACGGGTGTCATTTCCTCCGATACTTCATGGCTTTGGGACTTTTTTCTTTTTATAAACTTCCAATTCTTCTAGACTAAATTTCACCTAAGTGTGTATACTCTATTAATCTTGAGTTGACGTGTGTTCATAAACTTCAATGGTCTAGATCTTATTTCGGAGCTTCGGTACTTCGGGACTCCGAGTTACTAGAATTATGAAGTAGTTCAATTCCTGCGGAGTGATAACCTACAAAATAAGTCATAAAGCGGTGGTGACCTCTTGTTGTCGGTTAACACCTCCGCTTACACTATCCTTCCACTATGGTTGATCAACGATTGAAAATTCTCCTAAAGTATATCAGCAGTTAGTGTTACTTCATGATTTACGCATACTCTATCCTTCCACTGTGCTTGATCAATGGTCGAGAATGTTCTTGAATTAGATCAACGATTAGCGTTACTTCATGATTTACACTTACTCTATCCTTCCACTGTACTTGATCAATGGTCGATAATGATCCTGAATTAAATCAATGATTAGTGTTACTTCATGATTTATTCTTACTCTATCCTTCCACTATAATTTATCAATGGTCAAGAAAACCTGAAAGATCTTAGATCAACAACCATCATTAACTTCGGCCTTCGACGCTTCAGGTATTTGCTGGTAGTAGAAACTGGATATCTTCGAAGGACATACTCTCGGAGTGATGTAGCTTGTTGAAGTCACTGTTGACATGGCAATGGAAGAGTGGTTTCCACGTGTCACCTAGATTTGTGACTTTCGTATACCTAAAGTGCCAACTAAACCTTGACACTTGTCACCATCTGAGTGTGCCACGTGTCCTTGCCATGTGAGCTATTACTGTGTGTACCACTTGTCTTACTTTGTGACTTCATAACTCTAGATAAAAAATTTCCATGACTTCGGGGCTATGGCCTTTGCGTAATATTGCCTGTTCTAGACTCCTTTTCTCTAGAGTGGTCAATGTCATAGTTGACCAATTATACTCAGCTTTAATCCAATGGTTGAGATCTTTCCTGATGCTATCTGATGATTTTAATAAGGAACTTTGTGCCTTGGCCATGCTTATCCTATCCTTTCACTTTGTTTTGATCGGATGGTCAATATTACTCCCGAAATTTTTCGGATATCAGATGACTCATTTTCACTTCAGGACTTCGTCTTCAGCTAAAATATTTTTCTTTCGGGTAATTTTATCTGAAGTAGTCAGCTCTGAATTTGACCATTGTTCCTCGTACATGATATGACGGTTTAAGTCACTCCCAAATATTCAATCATACGACCACAATTCTCTCCTTCTTTATGAAAGTTTCCTTTGTGATCTGACGGTCATATTTAGATCCGAATTTTGGATGAACGACTCTAACTGCTTGATTTTTATAAAGGTTTATGCCTGTAAAAATTCTCTTTCTGAAAATTGATCTCCCATGTGACTTTAAAAGCACTATCTCTTCTGAGCTTTGGAAAATGTACCTATAACAAAGATCATCGATCCTTGAGAGTGATCGAATATTTCATTGATGACATTTACCATATGCTTTTTCTCCTAAACTTTATCCTTGTCACTATGTTGCATTCTCTTTCCATCAATGACCCTTCATTACATATGGATGGATCTTATTGGCCATCCTGACACTAATGCAAAATGTATAACTTTGTTCATAAATGATTCATGTTGTATTACTTTGTTCATGACCGATTCATGTTGCCATCAATGACAACACACAATCAATAATGCCAACACTGTGGGCATGTAGTTTAGTATAGCCAACTTTAACATTTTGTTATTTTTGTTTTACAATGAAATTTTTATCCTTTATGCACACCAGGTATGTTTATTTCTCAAAATGACATTATAAGTTTATAGACAGGTGCGAAATCACAAACTACATCTTATGCAAGATGAATCAACAAAGTTGGCTCAAATTTGAGACTAGGGCGTGCATTTGAGGCTGAGGCAGTTTTCCCGTCAAATTTACATGAAATCCCAATTCTAAGTGCATGAAAGAAACCTCTCATGTTCTTTAATTGAACTTTTTATGCATAGGTAAATTTACCATTTATGTAACTCCATTTCAAAACTTATAAAACCACTTTTGGAGCTACAGGGAAACTTGGGAATGCATTTTTATTTAGTCACTTAGTACAGTTTATGCCTTGCAAATTACAAGGAAAACTTTGCCTCTTTTTCACAACCAACCTTTTTAAACTTGAAATTGAAAAATAAACAACATGAGAGGGTCTACTATGATAAACCACATCCCTAACAACTGGCACAACTCAAATATAAGTTATAATACAACATTAGGTTATTTTTTATGAACAATGTTTGCATTTCCATGGTTTTACTATTCATCTCTTGCCTATTTTTGCACAGAAGAGTCATTTATGACTTTTAATGCAAAAATGACATTTGGTTTCTATCCTAACCCACCATCCTCTGATTCATCAAAATGCCATGAATCTTTGTGCATAAAAGTTATCCTTTTTGGAGTGTAAATGAACTACTAATTGTACAAACATGTTATACATATTGGAATTATCAATTTACAAGTTAAATCCTAAATTATTGATCCTTAGCCAATTTTGGGCATGCATTTTAATATATCCAACTTTAACAATTTGGCCCTTTGGTTTTACAATGAAATTGTTATCCTTTATGCCCACCTGGTAAGTTTCTTTCTCAAAAATCCAATAAAAGTTTACAGGTAGTTGTAAAATCACAAACTACAACTTATGCAAGATGAACCACCAAATTTACATCAAATTGGAGACTAGGGCGTGCATTTGAGGTTGAGGCTGAGGCAATTTTCCCTTCAAATTTACATGAAATCCCAAGTATAGGTGCATGAAAGAAACCTCTCATGTTATTCAATTGAACTTTATATGCATAAGTAAATTTATCATTTATGTAACTCCATCTTAAAACTTATAAAACCACTTTTGGATCTATAGGGAAGCTTGGGCATGTATTTTTATTTAGTCAGTTTGTAAAGTTTATACCTTGCAAATTACAAGGCCAAATTTGTCTCTTTTTCACAACCACCATTTTTAAGCTTGCAATTGCAAAATAAACAAGATGAGTAGGTATACTATGATAAACCACATCCCTAAAAACTGGAACAACTCAAATCTAAGGTATAATACAACATTAGGTTACTTTTTACAAATATTTTTTGCATTTACATGGTTTTACTATGCATCTCTTCCCTATTTTTGCATAGAAGAGTATTTTATGACTCTCAATGAAAAACTAACCTTGATTTATATTTTCAACCACATCCTCTAATTCATCAAATTTCCATGAATCTTTGTGCATATTAATCATCCTTTTTGGAATGATCAATTTCCAGCTTAAATCCTAGTACAAACAGGTTACACATATTTGAATGGTCAATTTCCAGCTTAAATCCTAAATTATTGATCCTTAGCCAACTATGGGTGTAACACACCCAACTGCTTAAATGGATTTTAAGGAGTGGGGCATCAAAATTTCATTTTCTTGACCCATCTCAAATATTTGTTCCGCTATCTCTATAAATTCTACTCGCCACTAACTTTATAATGATTGTCACCATGCTCAAATTTGAGCTTAGGATTGGGATATCTACCCTTCCAAAGTTCTTCAGGGGTTAATAGTCTTGGGCCATGTGGCACCTATGTGGATCCATCTCATTCATATCACCCTGAATTATCCAATATCCCAAAGCTCCTTGCCCTCCTAGGTCTATGACAAAGATCCATCCACCATTAATTGACAAAGGATCCTTATCCTTGGGATCACACATGTCTAAGGTAAAATTCAGCATTCTACACTTTTGGGTGCACATATTTTAACAACCCAAATCTTCCAGAGTAATTTTCTTCCGAAGTCCCATGGGCTTGCCACATGGATCTGGCCTTCAGGCCTTTCTGCACCACACTATTCCAAATCCTCTGGAGTCACGGTGTCCTGGACTTCCAAAGTCTCGGTACTTCACCATTCACGTGTCTATGCAGACACATACCAGGGAGTGACACACAGTGAGGGGTAGGGGTGACACATACCCTCATCAGGGGGTGACACATGTCACATTATAATGGGCTTAGATGCCTGCAAAACATCTGTATCAAAGTGACATGTGGAACCTCTATCGTGGGTCCACATCACCCTGGGTGATGTCAATGAGCCATGTTGACCCCTAAAAAAACCTTCTAACGTTCCTTCAATCTCATGGTCAAGATCTATCCATGTAGACCCCTCGATCTACAACTCCTGATACTTCGAAGGTTCAGAATTCGAGTGTTTTGCTATGTAAAATCCCTATTGATCCCAAAGTGGGTTAGTGCTGGGTTGACCACAGTCTAGATCTGATGGTTAGGGCGGATCCAGAAGGGTCCTCAGATCCACGTCTCACATCACTTCACCTATTCAAAATTTGGGATTTTGTGAAGTGTCACACCCCCAAATCCTCCAGAGTGTCTAGTCTCTGGATTATAAGATCTGGCGACACATTTCCATAACGATGGATGACTAATATGGAATCTGTTATTCACGATATTCCTGCCACGTGGATGAAATAGGTGCCAGAGATGATATGTGGCAAGGCAGAGAGGACACGTGGCCCCTTTAGTGGGTGATAGGTGTCATGTGTTGATGGACCTATAGGATCTATGAAATGCCCAAATCCAGGTGAGACGTGGCACATTGTGTAATGTCCCCAAGGCCGAGCCCTGTTGTAAATATTATTTATGAAATGAATTGTAAATATGTTTTATAGGTTGGTGAGCCAAGTTTATATAAGTTGGTGGGCTTATGTGATTGTTAGGCCAGATAGCCTAAGGGTTGAAGGCCAAGATCCTGATTCTATACATGTATCTATGCAGAACATTAATTAAAATATAAACACCACCGTGTGCAGATTGACCACAATGAATGAGTGATGGGGGACTAAGCTTCCATAGAATGGGTAAGGGATTAGGGGCTGGAAGGTGGGAAGAGGGGCTAAGTGTTGAGCCTAGGGGCTTAAGTCCTTGGGAATAATATTTTAATATTATTCCAAAAAGACCATGGAATGACAAGTGACTTCCAAATGGGGAGGAACGCATGCTGTTTCATAGGTGAAAAGTGTCAACCCAAGCACATGCAGATAAAATGATTGAGTTGAGCCATGATGGGGGTTCGTCCTCCATTTTGGACCCTTGACTGCCTAAACTAAAAATGCAGTTTGACCTCTACAAGAATACCCTTGTGCATCCCTGAAAGCTGAAAAGCCTGTGTTGATTTCTAAGATAGCCGTTACATCCTCTGTTTGAACAGTTTGAGCCTGTGCATGGGATCTCTGTACACCTGGTGCAATCCCAAAACCAAAATCGTGAGTCTATCCCATGATTGTTGAGCCTATTTGGGAAGCCGTGTCTATTTTCCTAGTGGGTTGTTGTTGTAAGTTCGTGTTGAGACTATGTGTAACCTCTCTCCAAGAGAGGGAGGTGATTGTTGTTGGAAGAGGTAGGTTGTCGGGCCTTTGAGAAAATCTCTCCAGGTGAGAGAGTGCACTGAGGAAGGAGAGAGATCCTAGAAGGAACCGTGTAGCTGCCATAGAGCTCAGAGATTTCTGATTTGATCTGTTGTTGAAACCCAAGGCAAGGGAGGTTACCAGTTGAAGGACTGTCTAGGTGACAGAGAAGGTGTATACTCCTGGGGTGGAACAGGCATGTGGGGAAGGAGAGTCTATGGGTAGTGGGCATAAGTGGTTCCTGGGAGAGAATCCTTCCTTGTGACTATGTGTTTTCCCAGTAACCTCGGCCTAGGCTAGGATTCCTTGCCTTGGGGTGGAGCTTAGTCCCATCTCGAGGGTGACCCACTACTGATCTTGATGAGCAGTGTGGTATAAGGCCGGGAGGTTCGTGGAAGGCCTGCACATGGGAGGTGGAATTACCCCAGTTTCAAAGATAAGTACCAGATTATGCTTTAATTATGTTTTGCATGCTTGTGTATTTATATTTATCACATATTATGCTGTGCATATGGATTAATGATAATGCCATGGATTATTTATGTTAGCAGTAAGCATGTGCTTACTCTGAGTTTTCATGTGTTTAACCTGTTTTAAATGCATGTTATTAATTAAGCATAAAAATGGTGTTGTTCCTCAAAGTAGTGTCTGCCCGGCCAGTGGGTTGGATGATGGTCGGGGGAGCATTACAGAATGGTATCAGAGCATTACAGTATGAAAGAGTGTTACAATATTGTTCGTGCTCGAATCGTCGTCGGGTGAGCAAGAATGGGAGCACTAGCATGCCCTGTTGGGCTCAGCAGGGC